>CAHIKZ030003132.1:0-133337 GCA_903632075.3 Acanthosepion pharaonis
TGAAGTGTGTTTGTGCGATGTTGTAGTAAGTTTAATAAATATGTACGAATGATATCCCTATTCTTTCATCAAAGCTTTCATTAATTCTTTACCACTGGTAATCTTTTTATTCCCGATTTTCAATGAATTTCTATAGTAAAGGCTTTAAAAATGCTTTTACATTATACATATTTCCTTATTCTACCAGTAATACTTACATTAATTCCTGTCCACAGACAATCGATTTCCTTTTGATTTTCAATGCATTTCTATAGTAAAAGCATTAGCTATGCATTTATATTATATATCTAATAGCCTTATTCTATTAGTAACACTTGCATGAATTCTTGAGCACTGACAATCCTTTTCGTCCAGGGTTTCATTGCATTTCTATTAAAACGAAACTTTAGTAATTATAGATACGGTAGACCTAACATGTTTATAATGCTTGCCTTCTTTCCTGAGTACTGACAACGTTTTCCCCCCAGGTCGCGTACCAGAATTTGCTAAAATAAAATCTTTGTTAAAAATTGTACAATTTGGTGCTAAATCTTGAAAATCTTCTCTTACGCCAGAAGTAATTCGTTTATTCGTGCAGATAATGACTACAACTAAAGTGATGGTGGTGGGGGGAAGCTTGGAGTAGATGTAAAATGTGGAACCGAAATTTTGTCGTCGAGGCGAAAATAAAACTAATTACAAGCTTTAAAAAATAAAAATAAAACAACTCATTTATAAGGAACTGTATTCACATTTGATTAAATTTCAAGCAACTTCACTGCTGACATCAATGTGGCTTAAGCAACACAGAAAAAGTACATTTTACTAAATACGTTATTTTATATTGTAGTTAAAATTCTACTAGTTTAGTAACATTAATGTTTTTTCTGTTTATTATATCCAAATACAAACAAATTTAAGCAACCATTAGAGAAATTTGAGTACTAATTCTTGTGTATAAAAAAACTCACTCGAGTACGATTCTCTTTTCTAAGCATCTCAGAATGTCAAAATACTGAGTTGTTTATAAAATAATTGTTTATTGTTTTATTTTTCCGATACCATCAGATTATGGCGTGTTATGAGAGTGAATAAAAGTTTTGACGTAGCTGCTTAATAAATCCTATCTATGATAGATCACATAAACAGGTCAAATCACTAATAATAATGTTTTAATCGTTATTGTCTTGTCAGTATTGATGACGAAGGATAAAATGATATCCTCGAAACCATATCATTTAGAAAAGATAAGCATAAAAAATTTAAATGCTTCATTTTTAATCATTTTTTTATATTGATATCTATTTCATTGAGCTAAGGATGAAATAAGGCCAGAGGGCGAAAGAAAAAAAAAATACTAAGTTCAGAAACTTGTATTATACCAACCAGCATTCGAAATCCTGGCTTTATGAGGGTTTTAGCATTGCTGAGAAATACAACGATCTCGTCTCCACGAAAATTGCCCAAATGTATTACAAGTCGATATTTAATAAACTTACCTTAGTCTAGCGCAACGTCAAAAATATGCATGTGTGTGTGTAGTAGTAGTAGTAGTAGTAGGTAGTCAATGCGGCTCAAACTCTGTGAGAAGGACTTGCATATGCTCTTTATAGTCTGAAGGAGATATTTTTTAATCTTAGCTAAGTCCGGCATAAAGCCAATATTTGGAACTGAACAAGGATTGAAACCTCTACTTCAGTCGTAACAGTGCAACAAGTCTATTAACTATTGCTCTACGGCAGGACACTTAATACTTTTTTTTGCCGATAATACCATAGCATAGATTCTTGACTCGACCAAGTTGCAATAATGAAGTGTCTAGGCCGAATCAAACTCTATCAATGGTCGTTGCTAAATATCTCTATCTATGGCGCCTTTTCTATTTCCTGAGTTCAGTACAAAGTCAGTTGTTTCTATTATGATATGAAATTGGCGATTCAGTTATTCGCAGATAGCAGTGAGCGTAAAGGATTTTGGATAAATGTTGCCGGAAATGGAAAACTGAACACTTCTAAGCTGCCTTCAGTTGATTATCATTGTTGATTGGTCGAGGTCCCCGAAGACAACGTATATAGTTATTCATTTTTGCCAATAGCTGTTTATAAATTGCCTCATTTATTTTTATATAATAATGTTGAAGTAGGAGGACGCCGACTTTAGAGAAAAATTACATTTTTATGTTGTTTTTTTTTCACATTGACTTTACTAAGAATAAACAGAGAAGTTTATTGCTTATAACTATGAAAGTTATTTCCGTGGGTACACCTACCTAAATAGACATCTCAAGTTTCTTTTTTCAAAAAGTGAAATTAACGTCTACCTGCCTACAGCATCGAAAGTTTTATTAGAGAAAACTGAGGCAACTACTACTACTAGTAGTAGTAGGTAATAAATAAAGCGTGGCAGAACTAGATAAATATCTGAATTTTGTGCGCCATTTAAGTAGTAAGTTGTCGTCCATATCATGCATATTCCCAAGGATAGGTTACAATAGCAATTACAATTGTTGGTACGATGTAACACAGTATAACTTGTCACATGTTATTTGGGAAAATGATTGGTGCTAGTTATTAAGTACCATTATCCTGGGAAGGCCGCGAAGGAGCCTTTTTGGTACATTGATGATCAGCCATGCTGTAATTTGATTTTGAATTAGTACGTTCTCATATTTATAACAGTTGCTAGGTTTACCAAATACTGCCCAATGACTATCCCACATTGCGTCTCTATTCTCGCTCCAGTCGAAGTTTACCAAAAACTGGAAAAGGCCCGCTGCACGTTCACTAGTTAAATGAAGTTGAAACCAAACACCACGTCGAGAAAGGAGAAATCGAACCAGGTTTCCATTATATTTAGTAGTTTTATTCTGGGATTCGCTTTTTTCGGTATGGGTGGGCAGGTACGTAACACCTGGGAAAACTTCTGTCATATAGATCTAACAGATACGCTCCTCCCTTCGACTTCCTCCTACCAACTCTGTTTATCACGACACGTAGCTAGCAATACAAACGTGCGGCATCGGAACTACCCGTGGCACTGTATCCTACCAAGGGTAGATCAGACGTCTTTAATCCCAACTGTGACTGTTAACATAAACCAACAACCGGAAATCATCAATGCCCGGTTTTGATGTCACTTGACCACAAAAGTTTTATTTACATATTCGACCCGACTTCCAAGTCTTTATCCGCCGGTCATAAAACAGAGACACAATCGGGCCTTTCTCTTCTATGCGGGTGTCCCAATCATAGTATCACAGCAGTATCTGATCGTCGAAAGGAGATATTTACCTAACAATTTACAATAAAAAAAATTAATACGGCTAATGTAATGGAAGAATGTAACTGTAATTTTTATTTTCTAGAAAAAGGACATGTTAAGATAATGTAGAAATTACTGTCAAGGATTGTACAGACAAAATTGAAGCCTGTCTGGAGTAAGAGATACATCGAATTCAAAGTTAAGAGAATTTTTTTTTCCTAATCGTCAAAATATTCTTATACGATTGTTAATTATGAATCTTAATAGAGGTTATAGAAAAGATAAAAAACACAGAAAATCATCCTCCTGGGTTTCAATTTTGGTTGAAAAAAAAGATGATGGCGATGGTTAGGACAAATATATAAATAAATTTTCAGATTTCTGCTAACATATATTGTTTTTAAAAAATCTATTTAAGTTGACAAACTGCGGCAAATTTAATGTCGAGCATTTAAGCAGACGCAGCGAGGACATCTGAAAGGCAAAGGCCGCCATGTTGGTTCTCGTAGGCACTTGCAAGTCACGTGAACCGGAAGAGAAAAGACTTTTAATGAAGTGAAATAATTCTCGAACCGCGGGAAAAAACCTTATCAAACTATGGTTTAAAAACAAAACCAAACGAAAAAAAACAGTTGTTTATTTAGAGAAGTAGTGATCCGTAATTTTAGTTTCGTCAAAAAACAACCGAAAAAATATAGAATTAGATATTAAATTTATTCAGTCTTAAACCGTTGATAGAAAAGGCACTTTAATTAACGACATTGTTTTGTTATTTTTACAAACTGTAAAAAAAAAAAAATAGGTATTATAGTAATTTTCATGCTGATTATTACGCGCACTGTTCCTCTTGTTCCGATGTTTTTCGATTCTATATTATTGTATATGATTGCATTTTAGAAGTAAATAATTATATTTAGTAACTAAATTTTTACAAAAATTTAATTACATTGACGGACTTTCATGAAAAAAAATTGTTATATCGTTAAACAAAATTTTTGAATTGACTGGCGTGGACTTTTTTTTCTTCAATAACGTAAACGATGTTTTTAATTATTATTATTTTTTTCAGTATCTCTTTTTGATGGTTCAATTTGTAAATGGTATTTGTTTTGATTTTTGGGAAAATATTCAAAAATTCATAAGTATAGAATTTTAGTTCTGTTTTTACTACTTTAAAAAACTAAAAAAGGATAACCAATATCTTATTTGTTAATTTTAAAGCTGTCAACATAATTATTTTTTTTACCGCCGAAATTTATAAATTTTCTGCGATATTTCAAATTTATTTAAATAATAGTTGTTGAATTATGGTTATTTGGATTACTTATTTAATCTGCAGTTAATTGTAATTGCTTATTGAAGGCGGATTTTACAATAATAGGTGAGGTTATTTTTAAAATAATTAGTTGTTATTCTTCGAGGTTTTCTTTGAATTTATGTCTTCGTTACCATATCAGCACTGTATATTTATTTATGAATTCCACTTTATTTAGTCAAATATTTTATATGTAGTCGTAGTATATACCTCTTGGACCGTATATATATCATATATTTATATTTTACAAGATTATCGGTCTCAAATATCTAGGATCATTTTTTCATGGGAATTTTAACTAGTTGCAATAAATGAGTCTAAAATAATTCAATAGCATTTTTAAAATTAATATTTATTTGAATACTATCATTATTTTTCGATTTGTTTTTGTCCATAAAAGAAGATCTTTGAAAAAAAAAGTTAGGCAATACAGGAAATTCAGTCATACAGGCTTTTTTTAATATTAAAAATTTGATTGTCCGAATTCCCAAACAATTCTAAAATAAAAAAACATGGTCATGCCTGTTTATTTGAAAACTTATGTACATGAATTCAAGAGTTAAAAAATATTAAAATAAATTGTAGTTGAGTTAAAACAGACTCAACTAAAAATTAAGTTCAAATTTTTAACTGTGAAGTTCTTTTGGAAAGGTGGTTCACAAAAATCTGTTTAGAAAATGACTTTATCATTAGTGAAGAAATTCACTAATTGAATTTTTTGGCTGTTTTTTTTTTTTGTTGGTGATGATTTTGAAATTACCATTTGGTGAAAACCATGCTGTTGTTGTAGCTGAAAAATTTGAGGTCGCCAACATTTTCTCTCGGCATCAATTTAGGGGAGAGTCAGTCTCATGCAATGCTCTTGAAAGTCAGAAATCTGTGTTTGTGTGTATCATTACATTATTGTTGTTTTTTTTTTTTTTTATAAAAAAATTTTCCAGAAAATAGGCTGAAAAAATTGTTTTTTAGTTTTATTCTCTGGATTTGGTCAATTATCTTAGATGGTTTAATTTTAATCAAATAGACACTTTGATTTAAATCTAAAAACAACAATGGATTGTGAAATATTTTGGCATGTTTAAATAAATATCTTCTTTTATTGGGTGAAAATAATGATTTAGGAAATGTATTTTAAAATATATATTTTAATTTTTAAAGAAAATAGTGTTTAGCCAACAACAAATCGTTTGGTCATTAAAATCAAAATTTTATACTGTGTTTTTATTTTTTTTTTTTTGGTCAGTCACACTATATGGACATTCATGATCCAATATCCATTTGCAAAACTATGATATTTCAGGAATAAATTTTAAAAAATATTATAAATGTTAATTTTTTTGATCTTGGTCAATTTATATAGTTATTTATAACCACATGAAAAAAATGCTTGGTCCATTTGCAAGTTCTTGTTTTTAGTCACCATATTGCCGCCAAATTATCAAAATTTGAATACGAAATTTTACATGGAATTGATATAAATATATTTATATATATATATTTATATATATAAAAAAAAACTTGGCTTTGAAATTCATGAGATTCTATTGTATGGAACATTGGCAAAAAATTTCTTTAAACCGTTTTTCCTTTGGCACATGAGATTGATTAAATAATAAGGCCTCTCTCTTGACCATTCATTTTTTGAAAAAAGGGACGAATACAAACACAGACCTTTGTTATAAAAAAAAAAAAAATTTAAAATTTTTATATTCAAAGTTGTTTTTTAACTAGACACCTATGCAATATATTATAAAAAAAGTGATGATTTGAATTTTTTTAAAATCTAAACATGAAAGGAAATTTATATCATTTTCCAATGTTCTAGAACACTGCCAAAAATAATAAACAATATGGATTGTTTATTGAAATTTTTGGTAAAAGCTCACTATTCCTCAATAAATTTGAACTATATAAAACATAAAATATATATATTTATATATATATTATAATATTTTAATAAATATAAATTATTTATAAATTTTAATTAAATAAAATTCTTGTTTTATTTTTTAAATAAATTTCTTCTTTGATAAATATTGCATTATTAATTTTATTTGTATTGCAATTAAATGTTAAAAATAAATTATTCTTATAAATAAATAAAATCTTTAAATTTTTATTATTTTATTGTCAATTTCAAGAAAAAAAAAATGTTAAATAAACTTTCATCAAAAACAACGTTTGACAGTCAATAGAAAAATCATTACAATCTTTTTACCTCCACTATATTTGAATATAAAAAAGCAGCATAGCAATTGAAAAAAAGGCCCAACTCCGAAAAAAAAGTTTTGTTATCAAAAGTTTATGCTAGCTTTTATTAAATTAATGTCAACTAAATTTTTTTGACATTTTGGAATTTTTTTTTAAATGTTCAGTTTTCTTCAAAATATTATGGATTCTTCTTGTTTTAAAGATTGTTTATATAACTTTAGTTTGAAAATAAAAAAAGGAAAATGGGTTTATTTCCTTTTTATATTCTTGAAAAAATTCAAATAATCGTTTGAGACACAATTTTGCATTTGGTGGCTTTTCATAAATTCAGAAATTTTTTTGAATTGTTTTTTTTTGAAGAGTACATATTAAAAAATATTTGTTTTTACATCTTCTTAGATCAAAGTACATGACAGGCATGAAATTTGATTCCAACCTTGATATTTCCTGGTGTGGATCACATTTTTTTTTTTTAGACTGGTCAGGACTTCAAAAAAAAAAAAAATAGGGAAAAGCTTTTTTGGGAAATAATTTTTAGATTGTTTCATTAGACCTTCCTTAAAGTGTGACATTTGTCAAAATCAAAAAAAAATGTGTTACTATCATGGCTTAAAAAAAATTATATTATTTATTTAAATATCTTTTACTTTGAAGTTTACATTTTGATTTTAATTACAAAAAATTGAAAATAAAGTGTTTTATGAATTTTTATGTGTTTGAAAAAGTTTTTTTATGTCATCTTAAAATTTTGATGAAATAATATAATGTTTAAAAATCGTTTAAAGATTATAAACATCTCAATAAGGAGATGCAATTTGATGAAACTGTCCTGTTTAAACTCCTCCCAGTTTTTGAACAATCGTAAGGTTTATCTCTTTGTTTCCATGTTTAGGATTTGTTTGCGGTTCCTTCTAAAGTCTAATTTAAAAATAACTTTTGGTGACTGGCACAGTAACTTAATATCTTCTATGGAATCTTCTTGGACCTTGTATTGGGTGAATATTATTAAAAAAAAAAAATCTCATAAAGGAGTTGATGTGATGGCCAAATTTCTCAAAAAACCAGTTTTGTTTTACATCATAGATGTTAATATGTTGAAAAAACCCAAGAATAGAAAAAAGAAATATGTAATTTTTAAATTAAAAAAAAAAAATACAATCTTATCTTACTTATTATAAAACGCAGATTGTGTGTGTGTGTGTGTGTGTGTGTGTGTCTGTGTAACGTTTATATGTTGGATCGAATTTCCTACATTTTTTTAGCCGATTTCAACAAAACTTCACAGGACTACATAAAATTACCTTTGTGGTGGTTCTAACGGGGCCGAAAATGGGAAAAATACAGTTGTTTTTTAATAAAATCAATTTGAAAACACGATTAAGACACATCGTGAGAATGAAAGGGGACAACTCACCCACGAAAATGTAAACAAAAGAGCATAGCATGATGAAAAAGACGCCGAACTTGACGAAAACAAAATTTTATCGTCTAATGTTCATATTATTATTAAAGAGGAAAGATCAAAGTATTTTTGGGGTATTTTTTTACATTTTTAATCGTTCCTAGCACGTCTGAAATTTTCGTTAAAAATATTTTTTCAAAAAAAAAAAAAAAAAAAGGACAGATAATCATTTTCAATCATTTTTTTTCGATTTGATAAAAAAAAGATTAAAATCTTACTTTGATATTCTTTTAAAAATCAATTATCATTTTTTCAAAACTGATTTTAATAAAAACAGAAATTATACTGTTTATTTAAAATATTTTGAACCAAGCTTAACTTAGCTTCTGCGCCGAAAAAATGTAATTTGAAAATAAAACAAAGCAGGTCATAACCTTTCGCGTCGCTTGACGATTGACGAAAGGCACATTCATGACGTTTAGATAACTTACGGGAGGAGAATTCTTTCTACGGATGGAAGGAAGTGAAATTATTTAAGTGAACAAATTATTTACCTTGTTACTTTTAAGGAAAACTTTCAGCGCTCTAATTTTTTTATTTTTTTTTTTTTTTTTTTTTTTGTACTTAGCTTTCATTTTTACGTTTACGATGCTTTATGGAAAATATAAAGAAATTAAAAAATAAGACTGTTAATAGTGAGATTAAATTTCATAAGAAAAAGGTATCTAATTAATTTAGGTACCTTTCTTATGAAATTTTATCAGAAGTGTACGTAAAATACTATAATTTTATGTACATTTATTACATTTTACTGTGTTATTTGTATTTCCATTCATTTTATTATTAATTTTGATATTTCATTTATGGAAAAATGTCATAACTGAGATTAATATAAAAATAAGATCATATAAATTAAAGTTTTAGCAGTAGTTAAATTTCATAAGATGATACTGTTACTTGTAGGTACCCTTCTCAGTTGAAATTGAAAACTCAAATTAACTTCTCCATACGTGTTTCGCAAAAAGTAAAGGGCTTAACAGCGGAGAACAATGCTGAACTCAAATAATGCAACTAAATTGTATTCTGGTTGGTCTTCCGTACTTGATAATTACTGTCCGACTATAAACACAAAAATTACATTTCTTAATTACCATGGCTAATCTGATTGGTCCAAATTATACAATTTTCAAAGCGCTAGACAATGACAATCTCACACGGACATTTTGAAAGGTTGATGTTGCTTTTTAACTAATGTTAAAATATTTTTAAAATTCAATTTAAACATTTTTAAAAATCTTTTTTAAAATTAAAGAAATAAGAAATAATTGTATTAAAAATTCAATTTTCATTGAAAAAAATTTTTTGCTTTCAGAAAATATTGTCCATATTCATAAAAACAAATTAAAACAAATAAAAGCATTTGAAACTAAATAATATATTTGTTTTATTGAGTTTTGTATGTTACAATTCACAGCTGATTTTCAGGTACGCCAAAAAAAAAAAAAAAAAAAAAAAAAAACATGATTTGCATTCTTCAAAGCCTTGTGCTTTTAACTATTGTAATCACTAAAACCGATGGTCTCGAATTTCTAGAGTTTTTCATAAAATTAGTTATGGGGGTGTTAATAAATATAAAAAAAAATATTTTTGCCATGACTTTTAAAAAAAAAAATATTTATAATAATTTCGATCATCTGTGAATAGTTTCTGAAAGTTTCATTAACATCTGACAATTATTTTTATTTTTGCAAGATTTTCCAAATTAATGTGTGTAAATACAAAAAAACGCGCTAAAAATTATCTATGTTATTTACTACCCCTTGTTGCGACAAAGAGAAACAAGGTTTTTTAAATCAAAATTTAGAATATTCTAAAAAGATGGAAAAATTTAAAAAATAATTAAAAAAAATTTAGTCTATCCTCTTCATAAAAAACATAAGCATTTTGACGATAAAATTTTGTTTTCATAAACTTTGGCGTCTTTTTCATCAGACTATGCTCTATGTTTTAGCGATTCCGTGGAGTGACTTAGGTTAAAAAACCCAGGTTGTTTGTGTGTGTGTGTTCCTTTATATATGGGATCGGATTTCTTACATTTTTCAGCCGATAAAACAAACATCCACTTTTTTTTTTTCGGCAGGTAGTATTTCTTATTGTCTTGCACACTTTTTTTCTTTATTTTACATTCAGAATGCTTTAAAAATTCCATTTACAAGACAATTGTTTATAATAAAATTCTATTCACCAATCGATAGACTCATAACGATTGAAAACAATGTTTTTGTTTGAATTTGGGTTTGACCAATTCAAAAAAAAAAAAAAAACTAATTAAGACATGCGTGTCCGTCAACCTTAAACAATAATCTTTGTCAATTTTATTTTTCAGTCTTTATGATGGTCGATACTTGATCTATCTCTTACTGTTACATCCCCGGGCAACGCCGGGCTCTACTGCTACTATTATATATATATATATATATATATATATATATATAGAAAAAATAATTTTTAACCAGTAAGACAATATTTATGAATAAAAATGACAATAGGAAAACTAGTAATTGCTAAAGGTTCATTAACCCCTGTAGAAAGAAGTCACATTCTCTCACCGGCTCGTTTTGTACTGTACTTTTTTTGTTCTTTAACGCCCTGAAGAAACCCATTAAATAGATTCCTGTAAATCTTTTTTTTACTAATTGGGGATAATTTGAATATATTTATAATTGTTTTTTAAATTATTAAAGGGCTCTCAAGTTCTGTTAGTCAAAACATCCAGAAAAGGAAAATGGAGACCAGTAAAAATTCAATTTACCTCCACCTGATAGTTTAAGGCGGGAAGGTTAAAATTAAATAAAAGCAGAACAACCCATCTGAAGTTTGAAAAATGGCTATATATTGATAAATATTCTACAAATATATCATTTTTCCGATGCATGGCCTTATATAAGTTCTGTTCCTAGTCTATGACCTGTATATTCCTAATTATTTAATCCATTAGCCCTTACTAATTATCCATTTTGATCTGATGATTATCACTATAAAAATTAATTTTAACCGGTTGAGGATTACGAGGAAAATAGCAACAAAACCATTCACACTGGGCACCACCAGCCCTATAAACATGAAAAAAATTCTCAGTGCATCGGTCAGTCTGAAAGGCATAACCCTGAATTACTACAACACGTTATATACTATTTTACTGCAAGAAAATTCAAAAAAAAAGAAGAAAGAATGCTGGTGGGCTAAAACGACATAAGAAAGTTCACTAATTATATTACCGTAACTCTACTGAGAAGGAACGTTCAATGTTGCTACATTTGCATAATTGAAGACAAAATCGACATCCACGTTTTCCTGTTTGATGATCAATCAATGTCTGACAACAATTCGAAATTGAGTCGCAGCCATCGTATATATTTTATACATATGCAATGGTGCATAATATCTAATTTCAAAGGGCCAAAATGTGTGGAGAGGATCAAAACTCACTTTTTTGCTCAGAAACAAAATATCTATAAAATTTACATTATATATGTAAAAATGTAAGAAAATGTATTAAGATAGATAGTAAAAGATGCATTGTTATAATGTGTTGCTTTGTATTAAATGAATTAAAAGGCCACTATTCAGTAGTAATAGTAATTAATCACGCAGAGAATAGAGAGAAAGGCTGAGAGGAAAAGGGAGAGAGAAGGAGATTTGAGAGAGAGGGGAGATAAAAGAGGGAGGATAGATCAGGGAAAGAGAGGGAAGAGAAAAAAAGAAAAAAGAAAAAAGAGAAAGAGAGAGAAAAAAGAGACGTCATTTATCTATGGAACAGCTAATATAAATTTTATTACTGTTATCTGCAATTCTTTTTAAAATATATTTCAAATAATTATGAATTTAATTATCTATGAGCAAAAAACAACTTTTCTATTTTGCTAAGAAAATTTTTTTTTTCGAAAATTGTAATTTATTTCTGAGTGTTATTTAATGCAATTTTTTTTCCAATGGCAAACAACGACATGTTTTGATTTGATTCTCACGAGGTCAAGATATACCATCTTATCTTAAATATATCAAGAGAAAATAGAAACAGTGAACAGTGTTTGAATCCTAGAAAATTTTTATAATTTGCTATGAGTTTTAGAAAAGTCAGGAAAACAACTTCTCTTCCTTGAATCTTGTTTCTAGTAAATTTTATCATTTCACATTTTTTTTAAATAACAGTGTGGGCACGAAACGACAAAAAGACTTTCAGTTAAATCCAAATTCAGGAAAAATGTGGATTGACGAAAGACTGAAAAAAGAAAGTGGCAGTTTTTTGAAACACAATTTAAATTACAAGATAAACAAATATAAGTGAAGATCAACAGACTATATGCCAGTAAAAACGTATGTGACTCCATTTAAGATAGATAGGTAGATAGATATGAACAGACCGATATACATATAAAACACGATTTTTAAAACGCATGCCAAATTCACTATAATTGAGAGAATAGAAACGTTCAGAGCAGATAACATTAGAAAGATTTTAAAGTTCCATAAAAATAAGTGGATACAACGTTTAAAAAACGCACTATCCAAATGGGATTAACAATAAATTTAACAATATAGATAGTATTAATATATAAAATTACAAATCAAAACCTATACACATTTTCTCTCCCACACAAGACACATGCTTACAGAGGTGTTGAGGCCTATATTTCAGATTATACACCCACCCAAACGAATATACACACTTAGCACATCATTTCACTCACTCATTCACTGATGAGCCAAATGATAAAAACACACCCATAGTAATATACACGCTTACACACATCATACTTTCCTCACTATTTAAAATAAGGACACACACTTAACAGAGCCCTACCCTTTTTTCCAGGAACCAATAAAACTGTCAAAATGAACAAAGGGAATTCAGAGCAGCATGAATCCATCCAGCTCTTATCTCAAATAACAAGGGAAAAAGAGATTGTTTGACCAACACAATGATTTGACCAAAATTCATGTTAAAAAAAAAAAAAAAAAAAAATGAAAACTGTTAGATTAAAAAGTTAATTTTCTCCATCAAGACATTCATTTCTGTAGTTTTTGCTACCAGCAAGCAAAAATTTTTTTCTTCTGATGATGGCCATGTTGGTCGAAAAAAAGTCGATAAAAAAATCTAAATGAAATAATAATAAAAAATGAAAATTTCGGTTATAATTTATTTCATATATATATTTACATATATAAAATGGAACATAAAAAAACAAGAACAAATTTAAAATTTATAAAAAAAACATTGACTTTTTTGGGGATATACACTTGAAGTGTTAATTCTTTTTTTTTATATCTATTAACATATATACAAAATGTGAATTTACATTTTTATATATGGTTAGATGATTGTCTTGATACATCATTTATAATTTTTAATTATTAATTAATTTATAAATTTATATTACTATTATAGATAGTATTATCTTTATTTTTTTTATCCTTATCTATATTTTATATTCTAAATTTGTTCTATCTCTTGATTCAATTATTTATTTATTTAATTTGTTTTTATATTTTAAGGAAATTTATATTATTTTATTTAATTTACTTAATGTAATTGATGTTGGATATTAAAAAATTATTATTATTATTAATAATTTAAAATTGTGATTATTATTATAATGCGATGATGATATTTGCTGTCTAAAATGACATGACTATTAGACATATTACTGTAACTCTTTTAATTTTCATCAAAAATAAAAAAAAGACCTTATTGTATATTACCTTGTTCAGCCCTTTAAGTTTTTCTATGTCATCCTATTGGCTCATCTTTTATTTTAAAAAATTCTTTCGTTTCTTTTCTTTCAGACTCTGAATTACTTTCTATCTCATTAATAATTCCCCTCTCTCTATTTTGTTCTTCCTTAAATTTAAAAAAAAAACTATATAAAAATTTTCTTTTTCAGGAAAATTCCTTTTTATGAAAAAAAAATTTTAAAAAAAAATTTTTTTTTCTTTTTTTTTTTTCTTCTTCCTTTCTGTCTGAATAATTGATTCAATTTTAAAAAAAAAAACCTTCGGTCTTAAGATAAGAATATATAAATACATTCATGAAATGAATTATAACAGCGATGGGCTTTTCAGAATTTTTCTTGGCTTATTATTATTATATTGCTCTGTTACTTACATTGAGCTTTTTGGAGATTTAATGTTATTAATTAAATTAAAAAAAAATAAAAAAAAATAAATATAAATATATATATATATATATATATATATATATATATATATATATATATATATATATATAAGCAAATATATGGATATAGATCCGACAGTATGAAGAAAAATATATGGAAAAACAAAATCTGAATATGCAAATATGCTATTTTTAATGTTGTTTCAATGTCGACGTTAGATTTTTCGGTCTAGTAGACCTTCTTCAGGACATAGTTATTAAAACATAATTAATATTATTGTTCGTAGACAAGGAATTTAAGGCATTCATATACCTTTTTTTTAAATAAATTCCATATTTTATATTTATAAAAGGAATATGGGTAAAAACCTTTATGGAAGTCGGAATCACTGTTTTTGTAATTTAGATTTATAATTTTTTAATATTTGGTTTTTAAAACCAGTTGCAAACTTTAGACCAAAAGCTAATATTTTTCAGTCTCTATAAATGCTAGTGTGTTCTTAAACAATAATATTCTGTTTTGATTAGTCTTACTTTTATGTCTCAAGTCTTTTATATTTTGATTTGAATATCGTCTAACGTTAATTAAATTTTTAATAACTATGTCCTGAAGAAGGTCTACTAGAAATAGAAAAAAACTAGTAATTGCTAAAGGTCCATTAAACACTTCTATTAAATGTCTTTAATAAATAAATTGTCGGACTTTGTCCATTTCTTTAATATATGACGTCATTTGTTTACATTTGATACGCCAGAGCAGTTATGAATGTACGAGATTCATGGAAGATTGAAGTTTATAAGCAGTAAATTCGACCTTGCCTACCGAACGCTCCTTTGTGGCCGACGGTTAAGGCACGTCAGCGTAAATGACGGTTCCGTATAGGATGCAGGTTCGAATCCTGTCAAAGGACGAATTTTTTTATGAAAATTTCTCGGACATTCAGGCCGGTAAATGTTATTTATTACTGTTTATTATAAACAGAGCATTTACTTAAATACTTGTATCTATAAAAAAGAACGTTAAACATAAAAATGTCTTTAATATATATAAATATATACTAGATTTACTAGGCGAAGCGAGCGTAGATCTGAAGCAAGGCCGAAAAGAACCCAATGAAGATCGAACCTTCCACTCACTCATAATAGATCTAGCGAGACAAGCTGGCAAAACATTACACCACGTTGAAGTGCCCGCATCATATGTTATTTTTTTTAAGCGTTTCACCCCAAGCAAGGCGGGAAGCCACTAGGACGCAAGGGGTTACAGAAGATTTGGAGCAAGATCAGATAGGATTGATAGAGGAAAGGATGAGGAGAAGGATAGTGGATAGATCAAGGCAACTGGAGATGTCGATTGACATTACATTTGAATAGTTGGAGATTATAGCTCTCAGGGAAACTGGAATAGGGAAGGGAGTTCCACAGGGCGAGAGGTGTGAGACATGAAGCTATTGGAGTAGAAGAGATTGGCTACATTTAGTAGTTTCGACAGTGAAAGGGTGAGAGCGGGATGCCAGCCTCGTAGGGCGCTTGAACTCATGAAGTCTGGGAACCAGCGAATGCAGCTCCTCGGAGCAATTGCCATGAAAGTATTTGTAAAAAAAAGACAGAGAGAGCGACGCGCGTCTGTGGAGAGAGTGACTGTAGACGAGATGCCAGAACAGGGCCAATTATATTGCATATCCGCCTCTGGAGCCTATCAAGAACCCCTGAGGCAAACAGAAGGGGCTCCAGACCATATATATATATATATATATATATATATATATATATATTATTACTGAAAAATATTATAAGCATAAATGTAAATACATGAGTATGTTTGCGTGACTAAAAGGGCGTCTGTTTTGTATATGTGCGTTAGGAAAATCATCTGACGTTGTAAAAATAGGAAGACGGCAATGAATAGAAAATGGCGGACATCGTGATGGTTTTCGAGGATTGCGAAACCTCCGAGTAAATATGCTGCGAAGTAAACTGATGTTTTAATCTGAAACTACTGTTTACCGTGTACGTCAAGTGATGTAAATATGACGTCATGCAGATGTTAAGAAGTGCAGTGTTTTCAGCTGCCAATAAAAAAACTATGATCCATCAGACGAGGAAATCAGCAATGTTTTGTCAATCAACAAAGAAAGACAAAAGTTAGTGAAAATAACATTAAAATAATTTTATACAAATTATCAATTGTGCAATTTTATCGATTAAAATTTGAAAGCTGTTGAGATAAGCGCAAAGTAAACAAGATGATGATATATATATATATATATATATATATATATATAAAATATAAAATTTACAAAAGCAAACTGCCAAAAAAGCGCTCAATGCAAATTAAAATAACGAAAATGCAATATAAAAAAAAAATTACAGGAAAACCAACCATCCAGCCACTTCGTTTTCACCACCTCTGTAATTGTCAAGCAATGAATTAAACTTTAGACACCTCTTTTCTTTCTATGTACAGTGTCCTTTCAGGACGTAGGCGATTGTGGCTCTCCACCCTCCTCTCTCCCTTGCAACTCTCAACAAGTTCCTTCCCTCTGCCACCTCCCCCAGACCCCGTTCTGTCATCCACTTGCTTAAAACCGCTAGGTATATCATGCGTTGTATTCCCTTGTCTCTCTTTCCTTCTATTCGACCCATGAGTATCAGATTTTCCAAGCCCTCCTTCCTCATTATGTGTCCCAGGAACTTCAGCTGCCTATATATATATATATATATATATATGTATGTATGTTATAAAATATAATTTCATGGTATGCTATAATTATGGGTTAATGTGCTCAATATCAATATATATGTGAATATAAATGTACACAATAAGGTCAAAATCCAGCGGCAACAGTCTGTTTCATGCTTAAGCACTATCTACAGGCTAATTCACCTTGACCAACATATATACATAGTCGATCCAAAACATAACACAGATGGCCTGATGATGGAAGACAATTTGTTTGGAAAAAGCTCGACTTTGACATGTTTCATTGATTAACCGGCGTAACTGTAATATAATTTTATTTATATTACCGAAACTATTTCAGTATATCGTCTGTTCTTATTAAATTAGTATTGATGTGGGATAAGTGAAACTTAAAATATATGAAGATTTAAATAAAAACTGAAATGAAATGAGTTAAAATCTAATTTCTGCAACGATATAGTTAAATTAAATATTGAGCATTCAACTGATTAATGTGAATTCCGTTTCATCTCGGTAATATTGATTTTGTTTTGTGAAATAAAATTATTTTTGATGATGTCAGTTCATCGGCGAAACATGTTAAAATAGAAATTTACAAAATTTTCTTCTTTCGACATTAACACAATGTCATCCTCAGGGCGTATTTTTAAGACAAAAATGTAGTATTCAGTATTTAAATTTTCATTAAAGACAAAATTGCTATGTTCATCGGAAAGTTATAATTTTACATGTGAAGTGAGGATCGCTAATTTTTGTATAATGCGGTGTGTGATTACGCTCTAGTGGAGGTAACTAATTATAATGTGTGAAGAGTTCCGTTTGAAAAAGAATAAAATAGTATGAGAAACTATTAATATAGACCTTGAGATTTCAGTCTATCTTTTGTGATGTCTTTGGAAATAATGAACCCTACATTTTTTTTTACTTAAAAATATACTCTGAGAATGACATTGTATTAATGTCGAAAGTAGTCTGACTAAAACAATATGTATCAATACGGTAATCAAAAAGCTCATCCAAGAATATGGACGGATCCTATTAAAAATAAGCAGACAAAACTTGTCTAAATTATTCAATGAAACTTGCCGCCAAAATAGACACACACAATATATATATATATATATATATATATATATATATCTGTGTGTGTGTGCGTGCGTAAGTATAGACATAGGTAGATATTGATAGATCTATAGCAATGGCAATATTAGCCGTTTCCTTACAAAGAAACACTCGGCATTCATTGACCGAATAGCCAGTGCTGATGTTGGTTGAAATTTATAAAATCTTTATCTTAAAACAATCTCATGAAAATAACTAAGTCTAGGGGTGTTCCTTACTAATCTTTTGTTTGAAGCAGTGTGTAATATTAACATCTTGATTATTTCATTATTTCCTCTTCGAGTTACATGAGCTATCCATTTTAGTTGTTGCCGCTGTTGATAGTCCTCAAGTGATGTGGTTTCTGTTATTTGGTACAGATCTTTGTGATTCGGCTGCACCAGTCCACACTATTCAAAGAAGGATGGTCTTTGCCAAGAGCCTCAGGTTTTAAACTTTGAAAGCTGTTGTATACAGATGAGTGTTTACATATTTCTGAATAGGTATATTAATATAGACATAGGCATGAACAGACTGAGAGGAAAAGAGTGAGATAGATAAGGCATAGACAGACAGACTATTAGAATGATTAGCTACAAACTAGACAAAGATAAGTAGACTGAAATTGATCGATAGTAACTTGAAATCATAACAGACATTGCAATACTAGAAGAAGGTGGTTTAATATCAGAAAGCGATGCTAGTAGGTCAAAGTAGAAAGATGTAAAATAAGCAAAAGACGAAACGAAAAGAAGGAAATAGAAACAATTTTTAAACCTTCGTCGAGAATTGAAGATGGATTAAACTTTGAAAAGTGAACAAATTAAACTCAATTAATTATGAAACTTAGATATTCGTGCCAAATCAATACATCCTCGGGAAAATGTCTGAAAAAATGAATTCTCTAATTAAGATGAATCAAATGGAGAGTGTTGGATACGATCCTATTAAGATCGATAGGAACAGATTGAGTTTGAGATGAACCGAGATAGGCAAGAAACAGATAATGATAGATATGAAAATGTTATTTGGTTAAATGGATTTATATAAACAGATCGAAATCTATAAATACATTTACAGATTGATGTAGATAGATAGAAAAAGACTGAAATTGATTGATAGGTATGAAATGAAAGAGATAGATGGAAATAAAAAGGATTTGCACACACACACATATATGATTAATACAAATAAAATTTGCCACATTGCTGATTGATGTTATATTTCCTCACCTTGACTCCGGAGTTTCGTAAATGTTCAGGCCACTCGTTAGGTTTCAAATCCAACTTTTTTATTAGTTCAAACGTTATTATAGTGGATACACGTATTCGAAATAGACGACGAAATTTTATTTTTACTTTAAACAGTGTGTATTACGGCTATCGATCAGTGCATTTGAGAATGCCGTGTCAAACGGTGGTTTCTTCTCCAAGAATATATATATATATAAGAAATATGGTCTTAAGATGTGCTATATTTATGGGATAAAGTTCTCAATATCAGAGAATTCTAGAACATGTTAGTCAAACATTGAATTTTTTGTTTTTAAATCGGAGATGCAGAAATCACCAAAATAGAATTTTAGTGAATTACTTTCCATAATTCTTTAAAATAATTATAGTTATTTTTAGCAGTTTTTGGATTTCCATAGATTTCGGAGCATGAACATACTTTGTCATACTGTGGAAAAATCAACATTATATCCTTCTACAAAAATGCCTGATCGACTGTCAGTTTAAATCACTTTAACGTCCACCGGTAATTCTCCATATTGAACTTGATGTAAGGAGAGCTGGAGTCGGCACATTTCCTGTCTGATTTTACACAATGATTCTTTCGAAGTTGCATCTGAATTTTAATTGTTACCGACAAAGCATCTTATTCACTGAACACTCAGCCTTTCCCCAAATGTCTGTCATATCAGTTAAGCCTCAAAGAAGGGGTGAACGGGACTCTTTATTTCGTCCCGACCTTGTAGACTGTTTCCAGACATTTGGCATGTACGATTTCCATTTACGAACTAGAATGATCATCGTATACCATAAAAAATTAAAATGAGAACATATAACCGACTCGACGAAATAAAGTGTCCCGACAGACATTTGAAAGAAAGACTTGATCACATAGTAGTGGGAACATTTTGATAAAAACAACCATGACAGAATAATCATTCGTTTCTTTGTGATAGTGTAACGTCAAAGGAGTAAACCAAGTCTTACCTGAGGAAAGAATTTGTGTTCTTTGCGCAAACTGCTGAAAATGCGAATCGCAACTAAGATCTGGTCGACTTTATTAAGTCTCAAAATATTGTAATTGTTTGCGCTTCCCTAACAATCTCGACCAATCATAACCTTTATTACTATAGCATAAAGAACGATATATATATATATATAAATATATATATATAAATATATAAAACTTAAAAAATTAGATCAGTTGAATCCACTACTCTGGTTTCAATCTTGATTTTTGAAGTTTTACATTTTTTTCCACACGTGTATTGAGCACTTTTTAATATTATTGTTTCCTGGTCTGATTCATCTCTGACCATTAACCGTTTATGTATTGTATATGTAATATATAAAAATCATAAAAGCTCTTAGTTGGTGAAGAGGGGGGTAGTTGTGTATTGCGATGTGAATTTTTGACTCTTTTGATTTTCGGCACTCCTATATTCTGACGTTGGATTGCTAGACTGATTTTTGGCCCTTGGAATAACGACCTTGGATTTATGATCTGACCCCCCCCATTACAATTTAACTCAGGTAGTGAAACATAAGTATTAGTTATTCACCAGAAGGTAGATACACGTCCCAGGCAATATAGGCTTGTCGTGTTCTAATACGTTATTTGACTTTTTTTTTCAAGAGGGTAAATGGTAACGAATGTTGTAAACTTTTTAGTGATTTTAAAGTCCAAAACATTTTGTCTGAGTATCTCATTTGTATCAACAAAGTCGTAAATTAAAGGTTTTGAAATGGATTATTAATATTCACTGAAATTTGGGGGATTATGCTAATCTTTATTTTTATTTATTTTTTTGCGATACCTTGCTAGTATTTAATTGTTTTTCTTTTTGATCATCCACATTGTTTTCAAGGTTTGACAAAGTTACAACCGGTTCATTTTCAGTTTCCTTCCAGTGGTAGACATCTAATGATATGAATAATGTGCCTCATGAGGGGCAATTTTTACTTTATCTCTTGTAGAAACCCAGATCTAAGGTTCTTTATTTTTTAATCATCCCCCTCCAACTTGAAGAAACCCAGTAAGAATCAGTATAATTACCAAAGAAAGAGAAGAAAAACTCTGAATTTAAACCGCTGCATTGCGTCCATAGCCAATTGTGGGAAAGGCTTCGGAAGTAAAGCCGGAGTTGAAGTCCCTAAGACAGTCCGATGTTATGTTCAACTTCGTTCTTGCAATACCTGTAACAATGCCAGTGCCAAGCTGTATTGGAGTCTATCTTTCCCTTGGACAACATCGGTGGCGTGAAAATGGGAGACATGCTGCAAAGGCAATCGATGATCTCTCATAAAACCCTGTCTAGGCTTGCGCCATGGAGAGGACAATGCTGCACCGCCATCAGCAGCTGAGGCATAACTTTTGGGGCGACGATCCATGGTCTCTTGATACTGACGGATGCCAAACACAAACTAGAAAATTCCTGCACATATCTGAAATAGAATCCAAGTCTTTAATTCTTCATTTTCAAAACAGGAATGTCCCCCTCCTATTTGGGAGATTAGCGCAACACAATCATCGTCTATTTCTCTTTATTTCGCTCTGTTCTAGGCAAAGTTAAGTTTAGTCAATATCTATTTTCTTCCTGTGCTAACCAGAAATTTGCGTGATCTCAAATATATATTTTAATTTAAAATTTTGAGTTCGCCTTTTATAAGAGAGCTGCTTAAATGGTAATGGTAATCTTAGCCATTTCCCTATAAAGAAACATTTGTCATTCAGTGAGCAAGTAACCAGTACTGCTTTCGGTTGAAATTTATAAAATCTTTCTCTTAAAACAAATTTTTGAGAAAAATAAGTTTTTCAAGTCCAGATCGCTTTTTCCAGTATTGATAGCGATTTCCTTGCTAACCTTTTATTTGAAGTTGTGTGGAACGCCAACATCCTGATTATGTCATTATTTTCTCTTCTAGTTACATGTGCTATCCATTTTAGTTGTTTCCGCTGTTGATAGTCCTCAAGTGATGTGGTTTCTGTTGGTGGTATTCCTCCAGGTCAAGGATGTCTGAATGAGAACTGCGTTTTGCATATATACAAGTTATTACAAGGCAAAAATTAAAGGAAGATAAATTTTGTTTCCTCCAAGCGTCCACGCGGCCTTGTGGGTGATGAATTGTTTTCCACCTTAAAACCTCTTTCTCACAGATGAAACGTTGCAAGCCTCTTGCTAAATGTTAAAACGAGCTACATTCCTTAGCTTCGCTAGTTTTAATCTTCACAGCTAAGAACTGTCACATTACGTATATTGAGGCGAACCCCTGTTGTTGATTTTGTATTCTTTCGGTAAGAAGTAAGTTTCATTCGGATAGCGTCGTCCCAAGAATTGTTGCTTTATAGAACAGAATCCCAGGTGGTTGCTTTACTGACCACTACAATCTTATCCTCTTCCGGTCTAGGGTTAACTATCTTTTCTATATATACTGCGCCTTTTATTCTTACCGCTTTCAGTAACCCTCTACCTTGAGTGGCACTTGGCCCTTGTATAGGGTGAACATTTGTAAAAAAAATTTAAAAAAACACGGATTAATTCAGTGAAATATCCTTTTCTTTATTGTTTTTATCAAAATGTTTTAGGAGGCTATACTCTTTAACTGTCTTTCTGTCTGAAATCCTGAGGCGAAGCGTTTTTAATATTAAACATTGATTCATTCAGTGAATTCTCCTTTTCTTGTCTTCATTATAATGAACATTAGTAAAGAAATAAAAAGACGGTGGAGTAATGGAGAGCCGGGTTCGAATTCCAGTCAAATCCATTACATTCGTGCTAATACCATTGGGAAACGTATGAATCCTTGTTTCTCTCCCTAGCTATGGGTAAGTAGCAGGACAGACCGGAATCGATAGCCTTAGATGGCAACTGGTCTACCGCAGAAAGAAAAAAATCTGCCTCATCAGTCATGTATCAAAAAGATACATGATCGCCTAAGCGTGTATCACGCATGGCACATAACTGACTGACTCCTGTTTATCAGGTGCGCCGCGACAGGTTTCCTGGCATCTTTTGATTGGGTTTAACGTATAACGCTCAATTCTTATACTTGTTAAATTTGTCTGATTGAGTAGGGCTTATTGTGTCTAATAATGAGGCAAAAGTGTAACTTTTCTTTCAGCCGAGTTTCCACAGTTTGATTTGCATGACTGAATCTGCCGGTTGATAGCTGTACGGTTCTTCAAGAATATTCAGTCTGGCTTCTGCAATTTAATGATAACACCCGAACTTTGAAAGAATTATTTTGTTACTGAGAAAATTATCATTTCATACCTCATTTTGCATCTATATGGATAATGTTTAAGAGAGTGAACATTTACGAATCAGTTTTTCCGATTTGTGATTCTTGTAAGAAATAACATTTTTGGTTGAAGATCTATAAATTCAAATTTTTAAATTATTTTGAAACGTTTCTTCTTCTCTTGCTGCTTATCATCCACCTTCTTCTTTTCGCAACGGATTTGTATTTTCGTATTAGATGATGTCTAGTGGTTGTCTCTGGAGCAGTGTTTCAGTGTTTCCCGGAAGCCTAGCGTTCCGCAAGAGGTCGCTAGGGGTTCCACGAGAAATAGTGATAAATAGGCTAATGCATTTTTGAGTAATTTT
Source organism: Acanthosepion pharaonis (assembly GCA_903632075.3). Taxonomy (NCBI): domain Eukaryota; kingdom Metazoa; phylum Mollusca; class Cephalopoda; order Sepiida; family Sepiidae; genus Acanthosepion; species Acanthosepion pharaonis. Next base: position 23,991 of record CAHIKZ030003132.1, read on the forward strand.
TGTTTAATTTTATATTAGTAATTTTACTATACACGTACAGCATATTGTTGGAAAACCCTTGGTTATTATGATAAAGGCTTCCTCTTATATTATTTAAAATTATAATAAGAATAGAGAATGTATTTAGCATTGCCTATATATCGTCAGTGTGAACCCGCTTTTACTGGTTAGTGGACGGGATCTGAGGGCATCTCAGGGCGGTGTAATGGTTAGTAAGCTTGTCTCGCTAGAACAATTACGACTGAGTAGTGAGTTCAATCCTCACTGGGTGTCCCATACTTTCGGCCTTGTGCCACATCTAAGCTACGCTTAGAAAATCACTATACCCACCTTAAAAAAGACCTTGTGTCACAACTCGTCTGGGGAGACAAAGTAAATACCTAGTGGACAGGACCTGTAGGTGGCAGATTCGTGTATCATTGAGTACTCAAGTACAGGACGAGTGTCCATATATTATGTTTATCACGTGGATTACAATAGAAGAGATAGATATTAATAATGGTATATAATAATTTTTATGCAGTGGTTCACAAGGCATTTAAAAAAAAAGTTGAGAAACGCAGCTCTGGATTTTGATACACAAGTTTTCTTTCCTCTCCAACACCTTTCTCAGTACTCACGTAAGTAGCACTGCCGTTGTCCGTACGGTATCATTAATTTCTCGAATCTTCAATTTATCCAAAGTTGTCAGATTGTGATATTTCTGAAAGCCTAAAGTTACTCAAGTCTTAATTTTGCTACCTGAGAAAAAAATGCAGAATTTAGTAACGCTCGGCTTTCAGGTATAAAATGGATTCGTCCAATCTAATATCTAGTGTTTTCAGAACTCTTACACGGGCGCCATTTATCATAAACACATCCTTAATCTTCGTGTTCGAGATCATTTTCCGGATTAGTTCGGAGTGTTCTTCGTATTTTTCCGGATTACTTCCGACAATTCTTCGTATTTTTCCGGATTAGTTCCGAGCATTTTTCATATTTTTTACTTTAATCAATAGTAAAGCTATATCGAAAATCTGATCGCCAATCTTTCCTTTATTCCTAAGTACCATTTTACTCTTTTTATTTTATAGCTGTTATCTTGTGCTTATAGCATTTGTTTATATGATTGAATACTAGTCGCTTGCATAGTTCTCAGTGTGTCGTCGCTTTACCCCTGTAATGTATGCTTTTTTGTATTTCTTTGAGCAAGTATGCTAGATTCTCATTTAATGTGGTTTTGTGTATCGACTCTCATTATTATTTTAGTTTTTATTCGCATCATCATCATCATCACTGCTTTTATCTTTTTCTCGAGTGATAATCACTAAAGAACAAGTGACAATTTTCCTCAATTCTTCAGCAATCTTCTCAGGAATTTTATTGATTTCAGAAAAGCGTTGGATTTGCGCCGATGCTTATATGCAATTCCTTTATTTTCAAACCCTGCTGTTTCTACGGCTTTCGTAGACTCTCCCTGTATTTACCATTATTTTGTTCTGCTTCAACCTTATTCTTCCAACTACCCACCCAACGAAAACTGATACATCGATTCTGTGTCTTAGTATCTTTCATTTGTTCCTAACAATTAAGTCTTATCTTCTGTTTCGATCTCGGCCATCTGATCGAACGTAAAAAAAATAATTACATTTTTTATTGATATAGGCTTATACCGTCTATTTGTATGGCCGAACTGAAGCATTTTTGAATAGTTCACAATGAATGAATGTTGCTACTCAGTCATACCTGCTTTTTGTATTCGTTTTGTTGTGCTTTATTACATTCGCTTATTATATAATTTACTGTCTACATTCTTTTCCCACACCGAGAGGATTTTAGTGGTAGCCCCGTTTCTCTTTTTAGGTAGCCTCTGTGCAGTGTTCTGGCATGCAGCGAAACAATAGCTAACAATTAAGGTGTGTACTTAATTTCCTCTCATCATGTGTATATGATTATCAACATGCCTGTCTTGGTAATAAAAAAAGAAATAAAGAAAGAAAGAAATGAACAAATTGGAAGTAGATATGCTAACAAACTTTTTGCTTGCGACAAGACGAGTTTTTATTGTTTCTCAATAGAAATACATTTCGACTTGACCTGGGAGATCACATTTTTGTTTGTAGATCACTTCTCTGTGACATCACTGTACACTATACAATATATGAAAATCAAGTCATTTCAGTTCTTTATATTTTTTATTTTATTATTACTTCAGTGTTTTTTGTATGTTCTCTCTCTTTTCCAGATTTCAATTTTCGTTTTAGTTCGAGGCTTTCCCCCCCAACTAAGCGGTTATTTGTTTTTGTCACTGTGTTCATAGTATCTTAAAAACTGCACTCACACAACACGATGCGTAAATAATCACAATTTTATTTGATATCCGTTAAACATTGTAGTCATTCTATTTGTAATATCATTAAAATATAGTAACTTGTTTATTCTTGTGACTGAGGATTTATAAATTATTATTATTATTATATTACTCTTAGAAAGGGAGTAAGTATGTCGAAAGATCAAAGGATATTGTTACAAAAACAGCGAGATGTCAAGTTATGTCTGTTTAATCTCCACCCACTTTCTCTTAGATCCGAAGTTATTTTTCAAATCACATTCATTTCCTACACATAAACATTTTACATATGTATTCTATGGGCAATAATTTTGGTGAAATAATGTACATATATATCATAAAACTGATATACAGATGTCCACCAGTTATATCATATATAAGTATTTGATTATATATATATAATATGCGTGTGTATGTATATTTCTTATTACTATAAACGTTGTTTTAGTGGGTGTACATACTTAAGTAGACATCCCTGTTTATTTACCGACAATGAAATTAACGGCTAAAGACCTAGATAACTGAAAATATTATAAATGAAAATGTACCTCACGGCAGATTATTGTCGGATTTTTTAAAAATCCATTAATTGCTTAAATTACTTTGCGTATATTTTCATTGATGTGTTTATATATGTGTGGTCTTAAACAACATCAACATCCTTAACAATAATAATAATAATAATAATAATAATAATACCTGACTTAATCATGCATTAGAAAAATGTCGACATTCCTACAAGTGGCCACAGTTCTAAGAACAGACCGTAAAAGCAAAAAGGAGATCAGTTTCGAAAAGAAAAAAATCGAAAAACTGATTAAAGACCTCTATTATAAAGAACACTATAAGCAGTTTACTGCTATTCAGACACTAGGAACGATAGTTGTTATTTAAAGCATTACAACAACTAGAAATTCGAACCAGAGGACCGATTCTTTGGGTTTTTTTTTATAAAACTATAGCCAGAATACTGTTGATATTTCAGCATTTATAAGATTTTCTTTGCGTCTACAACAAAAAAAATGACGTCATAGCAAGATTATTACGTCATCATTTAATAACAGAATTGTTGGTTCGCTTACACAACGAAGTATATCTTTGAAGAAATAAAATCATACATTTGTAAACTGCTTCCTTTTAAGCAAAGGATTTTGTATTAAAACATTCAAAAAGTTCGATGAATTCAAGCTAATAAAAACCACTCCAGGAATTTTATTTTACAGAAAGAGGTCTTAATTATTGATTTTACTGTTGACAGCAGCACCTAACATACAAGCTGTATCTATTTTTAACACTATAATACAATTTACATGTTTCGATGAATAATTTTACAGTTTTTACGGGATTCGTGTTGTGTGCGTACATTTTTATTGTATATATATATATATATATTATATTTTCTCTGTGCTTTGTGGTGCAATGGGTGATGATACGTTTGGGGAAGAAGCGTGGGGCTCCATTACGTTAGTCTGGTGCCGTCTGGTACAACCAGGCGGAGACGGAGTTACAAAGAGAGAATGAGAGAGAACTAAAGGGGAATCAGACAGAGCCAGTCGTCTGAGGGGGGAAGGGGGAGGGGTTCAGGGGTTCGGAGGGAAAAGTGATGTCAAAGGAAGCCGCCGCCATAAGATGAGATGTTCCTCCGCTGTGGACATTCTAATCAGTGGACTCATCTGCATAAAACAAAAACAGAAATAAATATGTATAAGTATGCTGACCATAATAATAAAGAAGAAAAAGAAGAAAAAAAGAAAAAGAAAAAGAAAAAAAAATGAGAAAAAAAGAAAGTAAAACAAATAAAAAACGCAGCAAAATAATTCGGCTTTAAAAACACTAGGGAGAAATAAAAAAAAAAACATAAAAAAAACTATACATGTCAAATAGCCTATCAGAACCAGCGATCTTGATGTAGATCAAACTCTTACCTATCAGTGGCTGGTAGGTATTGGCCTCAAGCCAGAAACGGAAGATTTCATAATTGCTGCCCAGGATCGCTGTCTTCCCACTGGAACGACCAATGCAATGTCCTGAAACTTAACAGCAGTCCATCCTACTACGTATGTGGAGAACGCCCGAAGACTATTGTCCACAAAATATCTTGGTGTGGCCGACTGGTGAACACAGTGTATTTGAAACGTGATACGACTGCGCAGTACACTCATTGGTCAATATGTTGCGCTTTCAACCTCCCTCGCAAAGGGTAAGAATGAAGAGGTTAGTATCCTCTGGAATTTCAGTGTTCACAATGATTGGGAAATCCAGGCAAATCAACCAGACATAATTGTGAAAAGTCACGTTGAAACACCTGTCTTTTAATAGACATTGCAACCCCAGCCAACAAAGGCACATCTTTCAAATACAAGTATAACGACGTAGAAATCAATAGAATGTGGCATTCCAAAACATTATCTGTTGTTATTGGAGGCTCTAGGAATTATATCAAAAGTAGCAAATTTGCAGATCAAATTCCTGGCACCCCCAACATATTTAAATTGCTCATTGGTATATCTCACATCTTGCGAAAGTTTCTCTCTGTGCAGTAACAACAATTACATGTACATTTTTTTATTATCCCTGATTGCATGTTACCTCATTTTTTTATTTTCTGATACAAAAGACTTGTATCTTGAAGTCTCTGGTTGAGTCTTGGCGGCAACTCGTCCAAAACAAAGCACAGGTAAAACAAATAATAATAATAATAATAATAATAATAATAGCGGTAAGAACAAAAAGAGGTGAACGCACAGAGACCCACAACAAGGACAACAATGACCATATAAGGAAGTAAGTACCGTTGTTATTCATGTAAAATACTCATTCGTTTATAATATGTATTATGCGTCACCAGAGAAATTTCCAACACACACACACACACACACATATATATATATATGTTAGTTAAATTAAAAAACAGACAACCTTAAGGGTCCATAGATTATATTTTATTTCCCTTGGAATTGAATTCTTTTCCTAGTTCTAATATTCGCTCTGTTTTTACATTGAGCTTTCTGGATTACATCCTTCTTAGGATAATCCTTACGGATTACCAAACATTTCATTACCTAACTATATATATATATATATATATATATATATATATATATATATATATATATATATATATATACCATGACAGTTGTCATAATCGAAGTGCAGACACTAAAGCATAAGATTTACCGTACAATAGTTTGAACTGCGAAATACTGGAAAAAATATCATGTGCATAATACGCATTGACGTTTCTGAAGTTGCAGCAATTAAATTTAACCTAAATTTAACATTTGCTCAACTTTTTCCGACTAAAAATAAAAATTTGTATGGGTTACATTATGTCTATAAGCACAAAATTTACACATGACTTTCTTTTTTTGAAGAAGAAAGACAAGATTACTCAGTCGACGCTGAAGATGACAAATATATCTGTGATACTGACAACAGGGATGAAACTATTATTAGTATTATCTGTATCATGCACATCAATGAAGCAGATTAAAATAGGCTTAATACCTATGTTAATCATTTTTTAAACAAATGCCGTGTTTGTTCAGTGATTTAGACATTTTCCAACACATTAGTTAGTTAGTTTAGATCTCAGATTTAACTTATTTGGATCATACTGTCCCCAATATGGCGACACAGATTACCGCAAAAAAATTCATATTCAGTTCTCGTATATAATAGCTCACTCATTCTCAAGTCCTCCGCCAAGGAGTATGGGGACAACAGCCCTCAACACGGCTGGCGTTCCTGTTGGGATTTCCGTAGCAACACGGTTTTTACGGGATTTGCTAGCCCCATGCCTAGAGTGTTTTGAATTCAGAGTTGTCCTTCTCCTAAACTGGTTGTGAACCAAGGCTGAATAACCCGTTGCTTTATTACTTAATCCATAACTGGTGGACAATGAGATGGATTCATACCTTTCATAAGGATATTTGCATCAAAGTGAATGTAACGAATTCGAGTAAAACTTGAACTCGGCTCGCTGATTCTGAGCCGTTAACCATTATACTAGCAGCACATCTTCCTATGTATAATGCCCGACTTTAATTTTAGGGTTAAAAATCCAGAAAAAGAGTGAGTCATGTATATATGAATAATTATGGTGATCTTAGTCCATTACAAAAGATAGAGATGACTTGATCCATTGGAAACTGAAAACGACTGTACTGTGCGTGTCAATGCCATCACCATTAAAACAGGAGGTTTTCTAGACAAAAAGAACACTTGGAATTCTCTTAGACTAAGACCTGTGAACAAAGAAAAAAGCTTTCCAAATTCTGAAAAGTTTTGGAATATACCATGAAATAAAAGTAATTCGGAACAGCAGTAATTGTGAATATTGTTGATATTTGATCATGCAAACTAATGTTACTGTTAGTTGCTAAACTTAGCATAGTCTTGTACAAGCTCATGTGTTTAAGCTATCACTGGATAAGAACGTTAATCTATAGGGAACTGTAAAAACGATTGATAATCGACGATACACACCAGCGAAATACTGTTCTAAATAATAAAAAATAGAAATTCTATGGAATTTTGAAATTCATACGGTTGTAGAAGTCTGCCGAAGAAACCCATCAGAAGTTTACACTTTCACACCAAGAACAAGCCAGAAGTTTACACTTCTACGTAGAAGTGTGTAAATGTGTCTTTTGCGCATAGGCGCCGCACATTAGTTACTATGGTGTTAACAAAAGAAAAAAAAAGAAATCAAATTATAGAAAGCAATTTTATAACCGATAAGGACCGTTCCATTCGTTCGAAAAAAAGAAGAGAAAAGAAAAACCGACTTGATTCACTTATGGTTCTAATCGACACCCATCAGATAGTAGCCATTCTGTGAGGTTGATCACCCTGTTTTAACTAAATACATTCATGTTGACTCACATTAATTAACGAAGGACTCGTTAACTCAAAGACAATTCTTCATACAAACAAACATGAGGACTTTTCTAACCAACGCCTTTATCCACCGTGCCATGTGTCCTTGAGGACATCTGTCTATGAATTTCTAGGTATTTTAAACCTAATGTGTCAGCAACCATTTTTTTACCAGTGCTCACATTGCTATTTTTTGCTGTTGTCATTTCATGTTTTTACCAGATCTCATATTGCAATTTTTGTTGTTATTATCGCTTTTCTCTGGCACTTCTTATTACTGGTTCCCCTATTGTATTCATTTCTATGCTTGGTCGGCTCAGGAGATTTTTGTGGCCTATCATATGTGCTGATTCCTTAACTTTACGAATTTTTAAGTTGCAGTATTTCTTGGCGCTCTTGATATTCTGGCAATCTATTCTTACTTTTGCAATATGATTTGTTCTCTTTCAAGATCGTCTAAAAATGTCCATATTGTGGGGTGATGGGATGACACTTGCTGAAAAAACCCTATGCCATCCTTCTCTCAAAGTACACTACCATTTCCTCCAATAGCAAATCCGACGGAGCCGACAACGTCTATCTGGTTGCTGTTCTTGAAAAGGACCTCTAATCAGTGGTTAACTGGTGCAGGAAATGGCTGATGCTAAACTCTTGGAGAGCAACACACTGCGCCATCTTGGGCTCATTTTTTTCAACTGACTTGAAGTGGAACGACTACATCGAATCAATTGCTGCATCTACTGCAAGGAAAGTTGAGTCACTCTGTCGAGTTTTCCTCGTTAGAGTCCATCTTTCACATTTACAAATCTACCATTCATCCCTGCATTGAATACTGCTGTCATATATGGCCTGGTACTCCTTCTGTTTATCTCGAGGTTATTGACAAACTCCAAAGAAGGATTTGCAATGTAATCGACCCTGACTTAACATCCTGACTTCAGTCACTTTGTGACGTGGTTTCCCTCTATCTTTTCTACAAATATTTTCATGGCAACAGCTCAGATGAGATTTTTCCCTGGTGCCCGATTGCATAAATTTAAGCGTGATACTAGATTGGCATCTTGGTCTCACCCATTTACAGCTGAAGTAGTTAAATATTACCGTCACGTCTACCCTAACAATTCTCGCACTTCCCGTCTGTTTACTTGCTTCCCTGAAAATGACAATTTTCAAAAAATTTAAATGCAGCGTCAATCGCCATCTTCTATCTTCTTCAATCCCGTTCATTCTTTTCTCAATCCCCCTCTATACTTAGGTTTTCTCTCCCTTTCACTCACTGTAACCTCCTGCGTACTAGTAGCATTCCCGACTTCCTTGGGATGAACTGATTATAAACAAAAAAAACAAACCAAAAAAACATATGCATATTACAAAGAGGTATTTTGAATAATTATCATTTAGTATAATTGTCCTTTCGATTAGTTTTCATTCAAACAATTTACAATTCGAATAAATGCTTTTCGAACAATTTTCTTGATATGGTAAACTTCTCTCTGGTCCTCGACGTGGAAGTGTTAACTTCTGGTCGGGTTCTCCAGCGAAATTCAACAACCGTATAAATTTGAAAATTCCATAGAATTTCTATTTTTCATTATTTAGGACAGCATTTGGTTGGTGTGTATCGTCAAATGCCAATAGTTTTTACAATTCTTTATGAATTACCGTTCTAACCCAGTCATACCCTAAACTACCAAATTCCTGCAAGAGATCAGTCCTAATCATAGTGAACAGTATCTGGCCACTATTGATTTGTTTTCGTCTTGAGGAGCCTTCCAAAAGGCTAGAAGAATTGGCAATCCGAAGTAGAAATGATACAATCCAGACGAAATATTAATAAACCCATAGTTCATAAATTCAATATGTCGCGCCAGACAATTCTTCTAGTCAGAAGCCTTCTGGTACATTTCTAAATCTACCATTTCTCTGTGTATTTAATATTGCTGCCATATCTGGTCTGATGCTCCTATCATTTATCTCGGGATTCTTGACAAAATTTACAGAAGGTTCTGTAATGTAATCTATCCTGACCTGGCATCTCGACTTGTCGCTTTCTCATCTTCGTAACGTGATTTCCCTTTGCCTTTTCTACAAATAGATTCATGGCTATTGTTCTGATGATCTGTTCTCTTTAGTGCCTCGACTGCATGAATCTAAGCGTGCTACTAGATTTCCAATTAGGTCTCGCACTTTTATTGTTGAACTACGTAGATGCAACCGTCTGTTCTATTTTAATGGTTTCTTCTCTCGTACTTCTCTCCCGTGGAAATACCGTCCGATCATGCTTCCCTGAAATCTAACCTCTTCAAAAATTTAAATGCAACGTCCATCGTCATCTTCTATCTACCTGAATTCTATTTATTTATTGTCCTTTTCCTTTTCTCACTAAAGTCTTCTCATTCTTTTTCACTCCCAATACCCCCACATGCGTCATTGTTGCATTATCGCCTTACTTTGGGTGAAATAAAAAATCAGCTATTGGTTACTATTGTGACTTTGTGTTAAACTAAAGTAAACCTCGCAATGGGTAGAAATTAATCTGGAAGACTATTACTAAAGTAGTGGGTGCGATACCTACTAGTTTCTCCGCCCTTGTCCTATTGAAATAAGTTTTGTAATAGAATGGATGGTCATCAGTAAGAGGAAGAGCCCGAAATGCGATTTGAAGATCGGGAACACTAGAACCAAGCAGACGCGGAAGTTTAAATATCTGGGAAGCGTCTTGACAGAGGACGGTAAGTGCGACACTGAGATCCATAGACATATTGGAATGGTCAAAGACACATTCCAAAAGCTGGACAGTGTATTGCGAGACAGGAGGATTTCTTTGGTAACAAAGAAAAGAATACTGAGTTGTTACGTGACATCTGTCCTTCATTACGGCAGCCAATGATTTCCTCAGAGATGAAGAAGAGATCCGAGGCGACGGAGATGTGGTTCTACAGAAGGATGCTAAGGATATCATGGACCGAGCGTGTGTGAGCAACGATGAAGTCTTAGAGAGGTTGCAGACTGTTATGGCGAAACACACCTATTCCATAGTTAATAGACTCTCCCACCTAATATAGTAAGAGAAACGAGGGTCAGTCGATGTCGGACGACAGTAGTCGACAGTTAGTCGAATACGAAAGTAGTCAGCGACCACAACAAGATTACTCTGCGTAATACCTATTATATCAAGTTCCTAACGTTTTGTACGTCGAACCTATTTTAGTACCGATTTAGTAAGAGAAACAAGGGAAATACGCGTAACATACCTGGTGGGCTTAAGCAAGTGGATGACAGAACGTGGTCTGGGAGAGGAAGCAGATGGAAGTAACTTGTTGAGAGCTGCAAGGGACAGAGGGAGGTGGAGAACCATGATTGCCTACGTCCTGAAAGGACATGGCACATCAAAAGAAAAAGAAGTAAGATGAAACGAATGACTAGTAATAACTGACAACACTTCATGTAAGAAATTTGTTGGCTAACGTTATTTGCCCTCATATATGTGTGAAGGGCACATCGAGGCGGTGTAATGGTTAACAAGCTTGGCTTGCTAAAACAATTACGACTGGGTAGTGAGTTCGATCCTCACTAGGTACTCCATACTTTCGGCCTTGTGCTACGCTTGGAAAATCACTATATGGCTGCGAATGCTGGACAATTTCCTCGCACTCAATGAGAAGACTAATGGTCACAGAGATGTGGTTCTACAGAAAACTCTATGGAGAATAGTAAAGAAGAAAGAAAATGAAACAAAATGGATGCTTAGAATCAGAAAGAACTGCTGAAATTTCTGGGACACGTAATAAAGTAGGGGGCTTGGAAAAATTGACACTCACATGTCGAAGGTAAAATGGACAGAAAGAGATAGCAAGCAGGCTGACGAACATGTAAACAGATGGCAGAATGGGTTGGGGAGAAGGGATGTTAAAATGACAAACATTACTAAGAACTGCAAGGGATAGGATAATCATAATCGCCTAAGCCCTGAATTGACACGGTACACAAAGAAGAGCATTGTAATATTCGCTTTTTGTCCATCATTATTGGCGTACTTGGAACAGACTGGAAGAACCTTGCAAAGAAACTATCCAGTCGACACAATTACTAAAATCGTTAGAATACCGAGGAGACTGCTGAAGCATTTAGGATACTTGCTGTCACTTGGTCTCTAATGTGAACTAACAGATATGATTGGTGTGAAAACATAAAAAGTGCAAAATAATAATTATTGTTAAAATTAACTCGGATACTGAGTAAGGTTCTGTATTATCCAAGAGACTTGTTGTCCTCTTAATGTCCAGAGGGAACTATCAGATTCAGCTGGATTGAAAACACAAAATGTATGAAATTATAATCATTATTAAAATCTGTCGGAATATTGAGAAAGGTGCTGAAGTATTGAGAGCCTTGCTATCAATTTGTCTCAACTGAAAGCCACCAGATATTACTGTTATGAAAGCCCAACAAGTATACATGATAATGGCAGAAATCAAAGGAAAAGTCGAAACCATCCAGACGACAGAATTACTATTAGTAAAGTAGTGTAAGCCAATAAGACCCCCTACTGCCTTATACCATTCCCGCACAGTCATAGAAAACGTAGAAGAACTGTTTATAAACTACAATTCTCCATGATTTTCTCTCATACATTCATATCTGCTCGATGCGTATCCAAATGTAAACAAATGACGTCACACATTATGAAATGGGCAAAGTCCGACAATTATTTTAAGACATTTTTTTTATGTTTATACGTTCTTTTTATAAACAAATGGCGTCACACATCAGCATGGAGAATTGTAGTTTAAAAACAGTAAAATCGACCTTGCTAACCGAAATGCTCCTTTGTGGCTCAATCGGTAAAGCACGTCAGGCTATGTAACGGTTCCGTATAAGAAACAGGTTCGATTCCTGTCGGAGGACGCAAATTTTTCTATGAAAATTTATCGGACAGGGCGGTATAAAAAGAACATATAAACATAAATAAATGTCTTAAAATAATTGTCGGACTTTGTCCATTTCATATTTGGGATTGTAAGATTTTTTTTTTCGGGCAAATATTGCATTCATATATTTTTGAGAATAACAATGATTTTTCCAGATACAAATCTTTCTATTTAAACCATAGCTGTGACGGAGTAGATAGATTCATCCAAAGGTATTTTCACATAAATGAATGTAGCATATCCAACTGGAACTTTGATTTCCGACTTCTAATTCTGAACCATTATCTATTACACCACCCGCACATGGAACAAAAAAAAAGCAAGAAAAATAGCAGTGGAATTAGCTGCTTTTTCTTTTTGAAGAAGATGAAAGTAGAGCTCATTGCTGATCCTACGACAGCCTGATCAATGAGTTTACCAAAACAAATGAAGATTTTTTTTTACAAATAAATAAGATTTAAATATGTTGATTTTATTATTTTCTCAGATTTCCCTCGTTACCATTAATGGTGATCATGGAATACATGTTCCTTTTCCAAAGTCAGGGTTCGTCACTCGTAATTATTTCTATACAATAATAGTTCTATTAAGAACACTTCAAAATAGTATTTGTTCTTCCCACGTTTCTTTTGCGGAGACGATCCTATCGCATCTTTCGAAACAAAAACCTCAAACTATAAATCAAAGTCATAATGTATTAAGCTTTTGTCGTTTCAAACTTACTTTACGTAGAAGAAACATTAGAGGGATGAAGAAACCTGAGCGTTTTACCTCGAAGAAGCGTCGATCAATCATGAATACCAAATGGCAGTACCCGAGAAAGCTCAAGTCAACAGCATCGAAGCGGCCGTCATCAAACATCGGTTCAGATGAACAGGCCACGTGCATCGTGCGAGTGACAAATTTCCCCGCCAAATGCTTTACAGCGAACAACAGATCCTGCCGTTGCTCTCTACGCCGTTACAGAGATCAGCTCAAACAGATTAGGAAAAAGATTAACATCAACTCGGAAACCTCGGAAGAACAAGCGACAGATTGTAGACGCACGTGTCAAGCTATCTTGACTCTGCTGTAGACCTGTTTGAAGACGAACATCGCAAGTAGGAAGAGGACAAACGCCAAAAGCTAGAAGATCCGCAAAAGCCCCAAAAAGAAATGAAAAATTGGAAATCTGAATAGCCTACGACTACTATTTTGAGAATATAGAATAATAAGGTTCTTATAAGAATGGTAAATCCGCGGAAACATATTGCTATTTCCTTCTTAACGATCTTTTGCCAATACTTGTGGTTAGAAAAGGAAATAATAATAATAATATTAATAATGAAAAGAAAAACGAGAAAATGAACACAAATGAAGCACATATTACAATGTTACCCAACGAATTTCTTATATGACGCGTTATGAATTATGATTAATTTTTGCCTAGTTTTTCTTATCTTACTTCTGTTTGGTTTCATGGAGATACGACTTCGTCATATTAGGACTATTAAATAAGCTACATGAATTAGAAATAAAGAAGTGGAAAAGAAGAATTAAGTACTGAAATTAAAGAAGAAAAAGAATTAAAGAAGCATTGAAATTACAGAAGAAGAAAAGTAAAAGAAAAGAAGAAGAAGAAAAAGTTACTTAAAATTAAGGCGGAGGAAAAGAGGAAAGAGAAAGAGAAAAAGAGAATTTAAATAATGAGAAAAAGAATAAAAAGAGCAGGAGGAATAGTAAAAGAACAAAATTTGCTCGTGAAAAGAAAATATGAAAAAAAAAAAAAACGAAGATCAAATTTGAATAATAAAAAGAAGAGAAGGGAGAAAGAAAAAGAAATTCAAATAATAGAAAGAAAAAAGTATGAAAAGGAAATGAGAAAGGAGAATGGAGAGAAATAAAAATAAAAACAGAAGCAGCAACAACAACAACAAAAATAATAATAATGATGATGAATGATCAAATCTAACGTAACCCCAAATATTAATCAATGCGAAAAGATGCAAGAATATCCATTTTGATCCGGAGGGAATGCAAGTGAAGTAATTATTTGATTTAAACAGCGATGCGCGCGGAAATATGCAAATGACTGCATTACGATAAAATAGAAGCGGGAACAAAGCAGGTGCACACACTCACACACACACATATATATATATATATATATGTATTTGTATGTTTTGTTGCTCTGTGTAATATTGGAGGAAGTTGTCCTGCATGATATCTGTGGGCGGTGTGATATCAGAACATTGTTCAGAAACGATACCATTCGACGCATGCTTAATTGTTAAGTAAAAAATCGACAAAAATAAAGCTAGCCACCTTCACTCTCACAAGAAGAGAAAACTTGATAAGCACCGGATGACAAAGGTATGAAGTTCGATCACAAATCGGGTATAGCAGACCGCTCATTATATATATATATATATATATATATATATATATATATATATATATATATATATATATATATATATAGCAGAAAAAGAAAAGGAGAGAGAGGGAAGGAGGAAGGAAGAAAGAAAAAAAGAAGATAACTTTTTCGACAGCGAAGTAATTATAATCGACAACGTTTTTCATTAGATATTCAGAAGCTAAAGAAACACTTAAATTTCTGGAATGACGAACTCTCATTATTTAGAATTGAACTAATGCCCATTTAAAAAAAAAAAATTACTCCCTCCCCGAAGTAAGGCGATAAAAGCCACTAAGACGCAAAGGGGGTGACTGAGTGTGAAGCAAATATTGATTGATTCGTTTTCTAATAATCAACCCTTTGCGGGTTATTTAAAGCCAGAAAATATTTTTAGACTGTAAGAGATTAAAAAAAATAAATATGATTTAGTGATACAAATTAACCCATAACTGGGGGGGGGGAGAGCAGAGGTGGCTCCATACTTTTCCCATGGGTTTTTGCGTGTAAGTGAATATGACGAACTCAACTGGAATGGAAACCCTGCTCTCTGATTAACAATTCCGAGCTATTTCGGTTGCATCACCCTCACATCCAAGCTTGCAGCACTTGGTATTCCCAAGCAGTCACCCATCTAAGTACTAACCAGGATAGATGATGCTTAACTTCGGTGATCAAACGGGAACCGGTTTTTCAAGGTGATGTGACCGTAGACCCATAAAGGAAACAGAGGATAATAACATAATTCAATGAAACAAAAGATGATGATTGACGTTTTGAATTTTTAAAGATCGTAGTTGACAGAAAAGCAATAAGACAGAAAAGAGTTCTACGAATGTGAGAAGCGGGAGAAAAAAAAAAAACTATTAGCATAGAACTTACGGTTACATCTAGCAAATTGGAATTATGAGACCTAGCTGCCAATCTAGTACTGCGTTTAAATTCGTGGAGTCGAGGTAGCAAAGAAAAAAGCTCATCAGAACAATAACTGTAAATTGAGTGGCAAGAACACGTCTTTCTTTCTCTCTCTTATGTGAAAACCTTTTGGGTATCGGAAATTGGGTTATCAAAGATTCAATTATTCAAGCAACGATCTGATGGAATTGACGGTGGCTGTTGTGGTAATAAGTTTGGAGTTTGAGTAGTTGTAGTTTTGACTAAGGCTGTATAGGAGGCTCGATTCTTTCTATCGCAAGCAAATGTATAAGTAGCTCCTTTTTTGTTTATAAACTTTGAAGGAACTTTCTCTCTTTTATCGATCTATGGTTACAACGTATATACGTCACGTTTGTTTTTGATAATGACATTTGTTTCATTTATCTCCTCCGCAAACACATATCAAACAGTTTATCAGGTTTTCTTGGACTTGGCCGCTTATAACATGGACGACAAAGTATTGGGGACCCGACTTCAAATAATTATCAACACGACGGACCATGCAGACGATTTAAATACGGTCAAAGTTAAATGCAAATAAGATTTGCGTACAAGAAAAAAACTGTTTAAGAAAAACACAGAAAACAGGTTTCAAACAAATAATTTAATGGGAACATTTATTATGAAGAAGCTAATAAAAAGCACCAGGACCTCGCCCCCAAGTGAAGAATATGAGAAATAAACAGTGACAAGATAATCTGATGTTTTAAGAAGAATTATCGCCATTATGTCGACGTTATTCAAACTACTATCATCATCTTGGTTGCTGTCGTCACGATGTTTTTGACCTCCTTCAGGTGTCAGCTGTATTTAGTAAGCATCTATCTATCTATGCTCCCTTATCTGTACTAAATGTATGCAAATGGTCCCGGCCACTGCTTTTTTGAAAACTGGAAACAGTAATAATTAAAAAAAAAAAAAAAAATCACTGCCAATATTTGCATACGCCTAATATATCAGTCTGCTTCTCTCAGTCTTCCTCGCTATCTCTCTCTCTCTCTCTATATATATATATATATATGTGTGTGTGTGTGTGTGTGTGTGTGTATGTATATATAGAGAGAGCAAGAGAGAAAGAGAGAGAGTCTGTTTTCTCATGACTCATTATTAATCTGCCTTGTCTTCTTGTTCGCTCTATTTTATATATATATATATATCTTATACACGCGCGAGTGCACAAACATACACGGTGTGATAAGTAAATTGTCGTCTAAATTACGCAAAAATGAAACTAACATTGTCATCTCATTTTAACAGACATATTTACAAAAATTGCACAAATCTATCTTGAAATACTAAAGTGTAAATTTATTCAATATAATCGTCATTGGCTTCAACCACGGCCTCCAGACGGCTTCGGAATCTACTGCAACTCTTCTGGACAGTCTCCTTGTTTAAGTTGATAAATGCTGCCATAATCCTTGCCTTCAGTTTTATTGGTCTCTCGCTCAATTGCGCCCCACACATAATAATAAAAGGCGTTACAATCTGGGGAATTAGGTGGACAGATGTAAGGGGTGATGTTGTCACAGAAATTGTCTGACAGCCATGACTGGTTCTCCTGTTTGTGTGTCATGGTACAGAATTATTTTGCCAAACAGAGCCTTTCAGTAGCCAACCTCTTGACCCAGGGTAGCACTACGCCCTCAAGGCACTTATCTGAGGCCGTGTGGGAAGATGAATGGAGGCATAACGTCGTCATCACTAGTGATAACTCCAAACACCTTCGTAATCACCATTAGACTCATCCAACTCTTTCCGAATCCTCTGTACTGTCCTCGATAAATAAAAAACAAACAACGCGCATGCGCGAAATTAAAAATATAAATGAACAACAATTTATCCATCGCACCCTATATATATATATATGTGTGTGTGTGTGTGTGTAAACCACTTCCCTTTTCCTGTGACCATGTGATGTTCTATCTACCTTTTGTTCATTCTCTTGCTTCGATATTTTCTTTCAGTCTCTGAACAGTTCACAAATAGCATCAATTCAATTTCAACTGTTTAGTCTCCTTCCAGGTTTACTTCGAGAAATACGTGAACCAATGAAAAACTACAACCAGGATTAAATATAAAATGAATCAAGTCATTGCAAACGAAACAATTAATTTAAAGTAAAACCGGGCTATTATGGTGAACACGAGTTCGTCTTTAATCTGCCAAAATATCTGGCCACAGGAGCAGACATGCTCTTATGTGTGTGTGTAAAGTGACGTTGTTTGGCGAAAGTTTCTCATTCCAGTCTCCAGATAGATAGAAATCACTAAGAAATTAAACAAAGAGAAGCGCTCACGCACCCACCCACACACACATCTTTTATATATATATATATATATATATATATATATATATATATCATCATCATCATCATTCTTCTTCAACTTCCTTATAGTTTATGGGACCCCATTGACAATCCCTTTCCACACCGTTCGGTCCTGTATTGCTGTCCCCAGATCCCCAACGTCTAACCCTGATTCCCGATCTACGGTGTTTGGGGAAAGTCAATTTTCATGAGAAGAGACTTCCAGAAGGATGCCATAGGAATAAGGATGAAACGATTTCCCGGTTGACTCAGTGGCAGGGGCCGGCAAACTAATCTTTTTTTGTTATATATATATATGTCCACACGTTTTGTGTAACAATTGAAGGGCAGCGTGCAAAATAATGATGGCCCACCCGGTGCCATGCTAACTTGATCCTGTTGATGCTTACTGATATCGCTATCGAAGAGGGTTCCTATATATAATACGCCACATATATCTTCAAGAATGCTTTGTTCATTTTTAGAAATTCATTTGAAACCTTAAAAACTATAATTAAAAAAAGCGGGGAATAAATTTTAAAAACGTAACTGATGATAGTTTGCTCTTAGTCGGATAAGAAATAAGCAGACTGAAATTACAGATTGAATCTACGGACTATCAAGGATTACTCAACCCTTCCAAAGTTTACACAAAAAATATTGTGCTTCGGGAACTTTTGCAGTAAAGATAATTTTAGTTGTAAATATGTAACATTTATCAGGATAAAATACGGATATCTTTCCTTAGGTGTTTATAAATTGCACACTGTTCAATTATTAACGTTAAAAATGAACTATTTTAAATTACAAAATTGTAATTGGATTAAACGAAAATTAATTACAATACATATTCCTTATAATACATTCTATCTTGTCGTGAATTGTGACGGCACGGGTACACTAGTATGTGCTACAAAGCCGAAAGTATGGAACTCCCACTGAAGATCAAACTCATTACTCAGTCGTAATTATTTTAGCAAGACAAGCTTGTTCACCATTACATCACATCAAAATACAGCTATAATTAAAACCATATTTGTTAAAGGACAATATGAAAAAAGACACAAGGAAAACTTATCTTAGCTGACAACTTTTGTCATCTAATGGCGAATGTACGGATTTTATTTTGCAACAAGTATTTAGAAACAAAAGTAAAAATGTTTCTTTTTAAAAATATAAGAACGCTCATAAATATTAATCAGGTTAACTGAAGTGAAGATAAATTATGGAGGAGGCTAAGTGACATAATTTAATGTCTAATAAACAAAAGTGAGCATTTTTTTTTAATAATGAAATTAATATTTATAAATTTTAGTCTGAGATTCGTGTAAAAAAAATTATTCTTTTCCCAATATACATGATCAAAAAAATGTTAAAAATTTAAGAGGAAAGAGTTAAATTTATAACATTTTATTATTTAAAATATATAACTCATAAATTAAACCAGACTAAAATTATCATTGCTAACACCTGTAATCTGCTTTCTGATAGAAATATATATATATATGTCTTTCCTGATCTGTTTCATTATTTAGGCTGATTGGAAAGGGTAACGGACATCAGCTCAGAAAGTGGAAATCCAGGCTAGTCAACATTGACACAAAGCGCCTTTAGAAAAGTAATGAATCTATCTCTTTTACTCCCAGCTGTGGGTTAAATAGTAATGTAATCTTGGCTGCCCACCATTTAGTGGCAACCAATCGAAGAGAAGGAAACTCTGATTTGCAAAACGTGAAAAGACAGCAGTAAATCACTCTCCCATGTTTCCCACGAATTCATAGATTCTCACAGAAAATAAGGAAAAATAACTGGTGGAGTGCCATTGATCGCCTAAGTCCTGAAAGGATACGACATTAAAAAAATCTATCTTCATTATCTATCAGTCTTGGGTTTTCTAATCTGTTCATTTCAATTTGTTTATACCGACCAACTTACCGGCTGATGACTGGAATAGTTGTGCCGAGTTCGAGCGCAGAATGAAGCCAAAGATATGAATGCTGATTTGCAAAGAAGGCACATTTTCTTAACTCCATGCTACGATCATATAGCCATAATCAAATACTTGACATTATATCAAATGTTTATAATTACCAAGTTATACCTTAGGAAATATCGACGATGTCCTCCTGAACATAATTTGGCCGAATATCATCTGCATAACCATTGCTCTTGCAATGCTTCTTTAAACATCTTTTCGAAAGATTTTTAATACAAATACTACTGTAAAAATGTAAGTGGATAAGAATATCTGCTAATAAAGCATATATATATATATATATATATATATATATATATATATATGTTTTGCGCGCTTCGCAATTTCTCAAAATAGTCAGAAATCACTGTGAAACAGCGCATTAGATGAGTAAGCTTTTTATGTGCATTTAAAAGCTCTTTTAACAGAATTTAAAATAGAGCACTTTTATATACGTAAGAAAAGGATTCTAAAATATATATAATATATATATATATATATATATATATATATATATATGCGTGTGTGTGTATGTATACAAAAATTAGGTAATTTTATTATAAAAGTAAATCTATTCATTTCACAGATCTCTACAAATCACACTATCAAAAAGTTAAGAACTGCACTTTCCATCAATGTTTCTTCTTTTGGGGAAGCCATTTTGACGCCTTAATTTCTGTGGACATCTTTTATAGTATCTCACATCTATCTCGATAGATAGATATAACTTTATAAACTGTGGAAGGCATTGCAACATGATGATAATGCCATGAATGTCGTTCAGCGTCAAATGAGATTTTACAAAATTAGCCGCTTATGGGCCACTAATACTGTCAAGCAACAAACACGTCAAGATTACTACTTAATTGCCTAAAACTTGAAACTCTCCAAAGAATAATCAA
The DNA here is from genome assembly GCA_903632075.3 of Acanthosepion pharaonis. Classification (NCBI taxonomy): domain Eukaryota; kingdom Metazoa; phylum Mollusca; class Cephalopoda; order Sepiida; family Sepiidae; genus Acanthosepion; species Acanthosepion pharaonis. Next base: position 44,648 of record CAHIKZ030003132.1, read on the forward strand.
TTTATTGCAGACATAGGACTTACCTAATGTGTCTTCTGATACGTCTCGTTTTCCTAAGCTGCCAAACATCATAGGGTCCATCTTTTTACCAAGACCACCAAACATCATAGGGTCCATCTTTTTACCAAGACCACCAAACATCATAGGGTCCATTTTTTTCCCAAGACCACCAAACATCATAGGGTCCATTTTTTTCCCAAGACCACCAAACATCATAGGGTCCATCTTTTTACCAAGACCGCCAAACATCATAGGGTCCATCTTTTTACCAAGACCGCCAAACATCATAGGGTCCATCTTTTACCAAGACCGCCAAATCATAGGGTCCATCATAGGGTCCATCATAGGGTTTTGCCAAGACCGCCAAACATCATAGGGTCCATCTTTTTGCCAAGGCCGCCATACATCATAGGGTCCATTTTTTTGCCAAGGCCGCCATACATCATAGGGTCCATTTTTTTGCCAAGACCGCCAAACATCATAGGGTCCATTTTTTTGCCAAGACCGCCAAACATCATAGGGTCCATTTTTTTGCCAAGGCCGCCAAACATCATTGGGTCCATCTTTTTACCAAGACCGCCATACATCATAGGGTCCATCTTTTTTCCAAGACCGCCAAACATCATAGGGTCCATTTTTTTTCCAAGACCACCAAACATCATAGGGTCCATTTTTTTGCCAAGACCACCGAACATCATAGGGTCCATCTTTTTACCGAGACCCCCAAACATCATAGGATCCATCTTTTTACCGAGACCCCCAAACATCATAGGATCCATCTTTTTACCGAGACCCCCAAACATCATAGGGTCCATCTTTTTTCCAAGACCACCAAACATCATAGGGTCCATCTTTTTTCCTAGACCGCCAAACATCATAGGGTCCATCTTTTTTCCAAGACCACCAAACATCATGGGGTCCATCTTTTTATCGAGTGGACCAAGCGCTATGGAATGTTCTCTTTTACCCAAATTTCCGTACAGCATAGGATCGAACCTTTTTCCCAGATTTCCAAACATAAATGGATCCATTCTTTGGTTGATGTTTTTGAACATTTGTGGGTCTGGGCGTTTTCCCAAATGCCCAAACATCATTGGGTCTACACCGCGCGATATCACGTGAATGTCTTTCCCGTTTGTTAATATTCTCTCGGGTACGTTGCGCTTTTTCAAAGTGTCTGTGAACAGGGACGAATCAGCCGACCTCTTCTTTTCGACTTTGTGTTCTTCATTGTCAGAGCTGTCGTTTAAGATCTTTTCTCCACTCAGGTTTGTTTTTAAAGAATTGGCACAGTCGACCATATGAATACTGATGAAGAGGCTGCATAGCACGGCTCTTAACCACACACCGCCCGACGTCATCCTCAGTCTTGGCCTACGCAAAAAATAAAGTAGAAAAAATACAAATATTAATGAGTAGAAGCATTAAGATATAACAGTAATTTATATTTATCAAACACACACACACACACACATATATATATATATTAGTTTGTAATTAAAATCAAACCGTGGTAAAGCCTACTTGGTTTAAATTCCTGTCGAAAGGCGCATTTATCTTACTAAGACTTTCAATTTCTAGCACGGGAGACATAAATTTCAGTTAAAAAATTAACATGGATATCTACTCATACACTAAATATAACTTTTATAGTAATGTGAAATCATGTCGGACTGAAAAACCAATAAATTGCGTAAGGTTTCTGTTTTAACGCTCTAAACCAAGTAATTAAAAGCAAACTATCTAAACTATATAATATATATATATATATATATATATATATATATATATATATATAAAGTGAACATTGAAGTCAACACTTAGAGGCGACAGACTGTTTTATGCTAGATGCAATCGTCAGGCCACGATGATTGCATCTAGCATGAAACAACCTGTCGCCTCTGAGTGTTGACTTCAATGCTCAGTTTTACATCTCTGTCTGTCTGTCTGTCTGACTCTCTCTATTATATTCAAATAATGATAATAGACTCAACGTAACATTTTTAGTAGTAATCAATATTAGAGAGAAAGCGAGAGAGTGAGACAGAGAGAAAAGAAAGAGACACTACAAAATCCAATATGGACCGTTGTTTTTAAAAGCATCTTTAAAAGCTTCCAAAAAACGCTTTAAAAAACAATTCTTTACAACTTCTTAGCCATTACTGTCAGTTTGCCAATAAAGTTGATCTTAAGATGCTAGAATAAGTATCCAATGAAAAGTACCATATATATATATATATATATATATATATATATATATATATATATATGAAGGAATATACTCTTAAGGTAGCTATATTTATGGGATAAAGTGCTCAATATCAGCGATAGAGCATGTGTAAATATAAAAGTGAACATTGAAGTCATCACTTAGAAGCGACAGACTGTTTCATGCTAGATGCAACTTCGTGGCCTGACGATTACATCTAGCATGAAACAGCCTGTCGCCTCTAAGATTTAACTTCAATGTTCACTTATATATATATATATATATATAACTTCTCATTGGATAGTTTGATTTTAATTACTTGGTTTAGAGTGTTAAAACAGAAACCTTACGCATGCGGCAGCACCTTTTATTTCAACCCACATAACAAAGCATGTATTTATTTCTGTTCATGTTTATGCATGTTCATATTCAGGTATTTATTCAGGTTTTCGTTCTGAATGCTAAATTTCTGGAAAATTACTTTTTTGCAAATGTTTCTACAAAAAGATAGTTGGGGTTTAAGAGTTAAAAACATGATATCGAGAAAGAAAAAAAAACAAATATCTATTAAATTAATATTTAACTTGGCTTTTTTTTTTTACAATGATGTTCGAGCTGTACAAAGTTCAAGAACCATCCGAGGTAGAGGTTTACAGAGTAAGAGATACTGTTTCTGGAAATATATGGGGAAAAGTTAAGCCTAGACTTGAATAGCTTAAGATTGTAGTGGAGGCGAGAAGCATGTTTTTGGGAATGGGTTTCACAAAGCAACAGTTCGTTGAAAGAAGCTGCTCGAGTGAAACTGATCTTTAGAACCCCATTAACTTTTGGGCGACTTTGTTTCAATATATTTAAGCAAAATTTGTTTTCCGGCACTTGTGTCAGAAGATGTGAATTTTTTGCCATAATGTGACTTCTTTCGATGCAATTTTACCCCTCGATAACTTTAAATTTATCCAAATTGACACCTGTTCAATGGGAATTTAATTCAAACTTGGAGTGGTCAGTGCATGGGGCACAACGCATTTTGCTTTTCCCTTTATTGCCAAATAATAATAGATAAAAACTCTACATAATCTTGCCGATTAAAAATGTCACAGTCTGCAGGTCGAAAGCAAACGTCTAAATCTATTTGATTATATTTTCTACTGTTTATGAAGCAGATATCTGAAAGACCTTCAGCGAGAAACAGATCCAGAACATAATCATCATCTGATCGTAGTCAGGATCATGGAGCCAATGCAAAAGGTTCTTTAGCTGTAGAGTATGCCAGGGCTACATACAGTTGAATTCAAAGTTACCTACTCCTAGAGAAGGTCTATAGAACCTAGTCTGTCCTGTTATTTACCCATAGCTGGGGGGAGAGGATTCATCTCTTTTTCAAGGGTATTAGCACTGAATGTAATGGATCTGACTGGAATTCAAACTCGGTTCACCGATTCCTCAATCTGAGCCGCTATCCATTACTCAACCGTGCCTCATCCTGTACAAGGCCCAAGAGCCACTCTGGGTAGAAGTTTACAGGGGATACGCGTGGAAGATCTTGGTTAACACTAGATTTGAGCAGATTAAGTATAGAGCTCAGGGAACTCCTGAGGGTAGGTCCTACAAAGCAGCATATCATGGGAAGACGCTGCTCAAATAAAACTTACATCTAATCAATGGAATATGAAGGGAATAAGGGTGGTTCGTTACAATGGGCGTGGCAGGGCGAGTTGTACCCCTGAAAAGTATAACTGGTGGAACTAAAGAATGTGATTCGCTTGAACACTTTCCATGTCTGATTCTCCTTAGAAAACTTTAAAGGAAAAGAGACAGTTTTTCATTTAATAATTTAATTCTCTCACTCTCTCTCCCCTTTCTCTGTATATATATTATATTATATATATATATATATATATATATATATATATATATATATATATATATATAATTACTTAAACGTTATATTAAGTGGATACCGTATTTGGATAGATGCTCCGTTTATTTATGAGATAGTATATTTGCTTATTTTCGACGACCGTCCTGAATATTCGAGAAATTTTAAAGATAAGTATGTGCTTTCCGGTAAGGAAACTGTCATTAGATCTGACACGCTTTAAACTTCTCGGACACGAAGTACGTCGATGGTCAAGCAAAGTTGTATAGTGTCTTTAACCATTTCCCCGGCGTAGACATATACACCCTTGTGCAAATTAATTGAAACAAAACGAATAATTCCGTTATTATTTACTTTTATTTCGTATTTTTCCAATGAAACATGACCCAGTGCAGCTGTTCGTACTTCGTATGTCCATTCCACGAAGTCGTTCCTTGCAGATTGACCACCGATTCTTGATTGGATATAAATCAGGAGAGTCTATAGCACTTTGATTTGCTCACTGATAAGGCTTGTTAATATGTTCGTGCAGCGTTACAATTTTCGTACGCTTCGTTGGAGTAGCGTCCATCGCAGACAGTGGCAGTAGGACAACTAATCGTCAGTCGAGACAATAGTGTCTGGGCGTGATAAAAATCTGATGCAATCACGGATGATACAATATTTTTCAAGGTCAAACAAATTTCATCACACAATCCGAAAATAGATTCATATTACTGCACACCACTGCAAATGACCTAATCTGAGGAAAAAATAGAAATCGATTACACCCTGTCCCTCCAGTGGGTCTAAAACTGACCGTATAGTGAAAGAAAGGAAACTAAATCAGTTGTTTCAATTAATTTGCACAAGGGTGTATATAAGTTTTTACCGAAAGTGTTTTTTAGACACTGACGAATAAACACGCCCAAAATATAATGTTCAAAATCCAGCTACAGACGTGTTTATACGTCGCTTTTTATTCTTTTTATGCACTTCTGAGATTGAAACGAGTCCAATTATAAACTCATACATCTGGTAGAGGTGTTAACCACCGCTCGAGTACTTAAAGGTGCCTTGGTTTGTTAGTTACTATATTAAAAACAAATGAAAAATTCGTTTGAAAATGAAACTATATATATATATATATATATATATATATATAGAGAGAGAGAGAGAGAGAGAGAGAGTAAAAGAATGCAATGAGAAAATTTAAATGTTTTCTCTTTTTTTTCAGTTTAATTTGAAAAACAAAGGATATATCAGGTGAATGAGATGTGGTAAGACAAAGAAAGAAAGAAAAAGTAAACTGCATAAACTGACTTGGAATGGTGGAAATATTTCGTTTCATAATTAAAAAAAAATACTAGGAAAATTGAGACGCTAGGATAAAATAATAAAAATGAAGAAAACAGCTCGAAAATGTATGGAAGAAAGCAAATACTTTATGTTTAGAGCTTGATGAAATGCGAAGAGGGCTGAAGAGCTTGTCGGTTGAAAGTCTGTAATAAATCACAACAAAGATGAAAATCAGTCATTTCTGTGCCATGTGCGATACACGCTTAGGCGATCATGTATCTTTCGATACATGACTGACGAGGCAGATTTTTTCACACAGGAGGTTGCCATTTCTTTCTGCTGTAGACCAGTTGCCATCCAAGACTATAGAATCCGGTAGGACCTCCTATCTACCCCTAGCTGGGTGTGGGGAGTAGAGAAGGATTTATAGCTTTTCAAAGGGTATTAGCACGTAAGTGAATGGATTCTACTGGAATTTAAACTCGGCTCTCTGATTTCTCAATCCGAGCAGATATCGATTATTTCATTGTGCCTAAAAGAGTACTGAATAACGAAAATACCTTATTGCAGAATTTCAGGCAAACCCTAGGAAGGTTGAAGAGCGAAGTTCAGTCCACAGAAAATGTACGCTAAATTTGTAAAATAATGGAAACAACTAATCGTAAGACTTCAGAAAATACTTTACACGTATAACCTTTCTGAGTCTAATTACGATAATATTCGTCCGGCACACCTATGCCGACTTCCCGCCTTGCGGTCACGTGGAATAACTAACGTATATAATTTGTAAGTAAAAACCTTGCCTTAAGTTCATCACAAAATACCTGCTATGTCCCAAAATAGAGCTAACCACTTTTGAAGTTGCTTTCACATTATGCATACTTCATTATCTCCCTTTGAGTTTAAGTGCTCAGAGCCATTATCTAATCAGTGGAAGAAAATCGTGAGAAAGGGATTTGAGGCACAGGAGATAAGAAAAGAATGAAGATCTCCGAGAGCCCACTGTCGAGTGTTTCTCTAAAGACCAAATAACATAGCCAAATACAGTGTTATATATATATATATATATATATATATATATATATATATATACATACACACTATAGACTATAATATATATATATATATATATATATAAAGGATGAATGTTCGAAGTACGAGAGGAACTAACTGGATAGAGGGATAGATGTATTGATTCTTTGTCTCTCTGCGTTATGATAACAAAATGGAATTAACAATAAATCTCTCCAGAGCTTATTCGACAATAAATAAGAAATTTAAATGGCCGTCAGCTTTACGGTAATGTCGTCGATCTCATTATATCCAAATTGGCAGATCAGTTTGTTTATCATCTTTCTATTAATCTGGATGGATAAGAAAACATACTAAGACAGATGAAAAAGAATCTCATCTAGCTGTCTATCTATCTGTCTTATCCGTCTTTCTCTCTGTCTAAATATCTGTGTGTTTTTGTCAGATTTTCTTTCTACCTTTCTATGTTTTTCTTTCTGTCTTTCTTTCTATCCATCTTTCTAATGTTTTTCTATCTTTCTTTCTATCTGCCTGTTTTTCTTTCTATCAGTCTGATTTTTGTCAATTTTTCCTTCTTTCTGCCTGCCTATCTTTCTACTTGTCTTTTTTATATTTACCTGTCTTTATATCTACCTGTGCATATGTGTCTGTTTATGTATCTGTCTACATGTCTATCTATACATCAACCTGTTCTATTAGTCTCTAATTTGTTGCTTAGTACCAAAAACGCTTATGAGATTAGCTTCCACCATTTCCCATCCCAGTTACAAGTCCAAATTCCCACAACGATTCTCAAAGTGTCGGTCGAATAGGAAATTAACACTACACGATATTCCTACTCACCCACTCTCTCTCTCTAATCAGTGCGTTAGTACACTTACAAAATCCTCAAATAGCGGTACCCATAAATAGAATGTTCATATGTAATAACGAATTTAATATACGTATATCTGTCTATATTTTTGAGATGAGGTATTTACACTATTTACATTGTTCGGACTTTGTTGCCGTATTCACGATGTTTCGGCCATTGTACACTCCGGCCTTCTTTAGGTGACTGGGATTTCGAACTGAATCTTTTATTTCGTCTACCGAAGTAGATTGTTCTAGTTCCAAGTGCCATGCCTCATCCGGATGTCTCAGTTATCCCCTTTTAACTCAATTCTCCAAGTTTTTGTTCACCACTGCCGTAGCCAGGTATTGAACTCACAACACTTTGGGTCAAGTCAATTGATCCAAAGACCGCTTTTATCCACTGGCCATATGTCCTTGAGGATATTAGTATATGAATTTTTAGGACTTATACATTTTTTCCAGGGCTCATATTACAATTTTTGTTGTTATTATTGCTTTTCTCTAGTTCACCGTATTACTGGTTCCCATATTATATTTATTTCTATGCTTTGCCGGCTCAGGAGATTTTTGTGGCCTAGCATTTGTGGTGATTCCTTAAGATTTCGTATTTTCCAGTGATGTTTTCTGTCCATTATATCAACCTAATCCCACAGAGGACAGTGATCTCCCCTTTCCCTCCATATATGGTCAGCTACAACTGATTTTTCTATTTCTCCTCGTGTTACGGCTTTACGATGTTCGCTCAGTTTTACCGACGAAGAAGACTGAAAGAGGATGCAGCATGTCATGGATAAATCCTTCAAACACGAATTCGATGCAGTCAATGGCCCCAAAGTACAAAAATTAAAAAGACTGAAAGATCAAAAGATGACACACAAGGTCCATCACCCCCACGCCCAGTGAAGGTAGTAACCAACATCAGACAACACCAGAGAGAGCTGAGAAAGTGAAATAACTGAAACATCCGAAAGAGGCATGGCACGTGGAAGTAGAACACTCTACCCAGTGGACGAAATAAGAGTTAAGTTCGAAATTCCAATCAGCTGAAGAAAGCTGGAGAGTACAACGGCCGAAACGTTGTGAATATGGCAACTGTTGTAACCTAGGGGGGTTACTGAATAGAATAGTCACACGAAGGTTGGTAATGAACGATAAGGCTTAGGACAAGAACAACACACAATAGATCAGCCAGCGGCACGTAGAAAAGTAGTCAACTTCTAGAAGTGAGTAAAATGAATTCCACAATCAATCTCCAACTGCAGTACATCTACTAACCACCCCACGTAGTCAAATGTGGCACAAGGCCTAATTTAATGTGGGATATCCGAGCCCGTAGGCACGGCCAAAATTTCCCCGTAGACCCTGTATAAAACGGGGTCGGGAGCTGTTTTCCGAGACAAGACTGCTCTTCGACATAGCTTCGTCCGGGGATCCTCTTTGCCTAGAGGCGTAGAGTTTGACCAGCGCAGCTGCAGACGAATCTCCGACTGACAAACTAACATATAGTATTTACAACTGTATTTATGTGAATGGGGAAATACCCATTATCGTCCATAGGTATGCTACAACAGTAACAAAGATGAGGACAACAGTCCAAACAATGTAAATAATATAAATAATATACTTATGTAGTATGTTTTTTTCTTGTTGGAAATTAGCTCTATCTAGCAGAAGGCCATGTGTATGAGGAACCCAGTGAACATCGAATGCTTTCCTGTGGTAATGGTCGGTAAGACTTGATTGTTAACCATTTTTCTATGGCAATCCGTTTAAATATTTTTTAAGCTTAGTAATAAAATCACAAAAGAGGCGAACACTATGGATCGAACACATTTCTATAGCAATGGTATACTAAACATCACTCCGCAACGATTTAGAAGATGCTAAGTAAATATCAGTATTTGGGATAAAGATTTATACGGTAAATGGGTACTTTGCTATTTCGATGAATTCTTCCAATTCGCCATGCAGATTGATTTCATGGCAAAAGCAAGCTTTAAAAAAATCTTTGATCTCTGTCTTTTTCAGCGATTTTTACACGAAAGTTCGTAAGAGATAACTCATAATTTTCAGATGGCCTCAGATATTCTCCAGTCGGTAAACTTTTGAAACACGGAAAACAAGGGAAAAAAAAAAGAATAAATAGTAATGCGATACACTGTGCAGGTTTCTCCACCGATAACGATTCTCTCTTTTAAAAACTGTTTCACTGCCAAGGTTGACAATGGTTGTAACAGTTTTGTTTGTGTCGCGACAACTGGGTAGAAACTACTTTTTTTTTTAACTTTTTTCGAGTACGTCCATGGCCTAAATAATTCATGTAAGATTACCAAATACGACCGATATCTGGGGAAGTCCGAAGAGTAAAGCGGGCGAAACATAATGAACAAACACAAGGACAACAAAACTAGTTTAAACAAATCAATATGTATTCATGGTTTTGTTCTCTCATATCTAATAATTATAGTCGGAAGCAAATTAACTTTCGATTTGAGAGTAGAAAGCTCAGAAGAAATGATAGCACTCAGCAAATTCCAATTATTATCACGTGAGGTTAGCGTAACGGTTATCGGCTGGGAAAGGGAAATCAAGTTGCGTTCACTTTCGCACTATTGTCCTTTCGGAAAGGCACGAATCCATATCTTCTTTACCCGTCTACTGGTAAAATAGCAGGCTATATTAGACCCACTAGTCTTGAAGGGCAGCCAGAAAGATTACCTTGAGTTCAAAACCGTGCAGAAAAACACAACGAAAAACACGCCATTAACGCTCCCCCAAATTCGTGGCAATTCACAGATAATAGGGGAAAAAATCCGTAGAGAGTCATGATCGTCTCCACCTTGGAGGGACATGACATCAAGAAAAAATATTGCGAAAATATACGAGGCACTGTTGAAAAGTTATTAACCCGCCAGAGAAAGTATTCATTTCAAAATTATTATTTTTGATCAGATTTTGAATCTTACCAAGAACTTTTTAGTAGAGTGAAAATAAAACAAGTTTCTCCAAGGCAAAAGGAAGCGAGTTGGGGTCACTTTGTGGGATTAATCTTTATTTCAGTATCACACTGTTTACTAATAGCCGTAGGCCGACGGTCTGAGTAGTTATTATGAAAAGGAAGCATGGAGTAATAGTTAGCGGCTCGGATTGAGCAATCGTTGAGCCGCATTTGAATTCCAGTCGAATCCATTACATTTCACTTACGTGCTAATACCCTTGGGAAAGGTAGGAATTCTCTTCTCCACCCCCTTATTTCCAAGCTATGAGGGAATAGCAGGACAGACTGGGTTTTATAGCCTTGGGTGGCAACCCTTCTAGGAGAAAGTAACTGTATGTAGCCCTGGCATAGCACATACGAAACAGCTAAGGAAAGGATCGATGATCCTGACTACGCTCGACAAATGATGATGATGATTATTGTGAAAAGCAAATTAAAGTAAAAGAGATACGTGTAAAAAAAAATAATGGTATATTTGTCATATGTTTTTCAAAGCAAAACAATACCGAAATCTGCTAGATTTGCTAATATTTATAGAATTTGGAAATGAAAACCAGTAAAAAAAAATGTAGAAAACGCATCGCTGCAGAAGAGATGAAATCGCATCTGTTCAGAGCATGTAATTGTCAGAGAAGTGTGTGAAGAGAAAAATTGGAATCGCGAAAGATGCCTTCTAAAAGTTAAGCAAAGTATTAAAAAGCAGAAAATTTTCGTTAGAAACAATAGGAGTATTGGACTGTTATGTCATATCCATCCTCCTATATGGCAGTGAATGCCGGACAATTTCCTCGCAGACTTGATGCAACAGTAATGTGGTTCTACAGAAGGATATTGAGAATAGCATAGACTGAACATGTGAGCAACGATGAAGTTTTAGAGAAAATGGGAACAATAAGAACACTTCTACTTAAAAATCAGAAAGAGACAATTAAAATTTCTATGGCACATAATGAGAGAAAAGGACTTAGAAAATGTGACACTCTCGGGAAATATTGAAACCAAGGTTCGATTCGATTGATCCGTTTTCTATGGCTTATTAACCCTTTGCAGGTTATTCAAAGGCAGAAAATATTTTTAGATGGCAAGAATTTTTGTGGGGAGGTGGGAGATAATAAGGATTTAATGATACAAGTCTTACTAATTAACCCATAGCTGGGGGAAGAAGAGGTGGATTCATAACTTCCCAAAGGTATTTGTGCGTAAGTAAATATAACGAACCCGACTGGAATTGGAACACGGCTCTTATCCAATACACCCACCCGTACATCCAAGCTTATGGTCACTAGGCTCGACGTTAATTTTGGTGATGGTACGGGAACTGGTGTTTCAACGTGCTATGGCCGTAAAATTTAAAGCAAGAGACACAGAATTAAACAGAAAGTAATATATCCAACAGGCTTGTGCAAATGGAGGACAGAACAGAGATTAGGAGAGATAGCAAAAAGAATAACTTTACTAAGAGCTGCAAAAGTCAGGAAATTGAGGAAAGCCATTCTAAAGGGACTTAGGAGAAGAAGAAGATATTAGAGAATGTCATTTGACGCTTGCTAGTTGAAATGTCGAAAAGATTAATATTCTTTGGATCTGAACGTGTTAATAAATAGGACAACGGAGAAAAAATGTTTAAGATGAGATTTTATTGGCAGCGGGGGCAATTTTCTTTACGAATATAAGTACTTTGTAGAAAAAGAGATACTTGCTCAAATCACCTGAAACGTGTTTTTCTCTTCGCTTTTTTTTTTTTTTTTTTAAATTTTTGGTTCTCTTGATAAACTTTTATAAAGCTTCATAGCGAAAAGGATGAAAATGATGTTTACTCTTCCCTACAGATGTTTCAGGATTACGAGATGATACATTTAAAAAGAATTTTTTTTTTAGTGTGTCAAATCCTTTGAGGATATGGGCGATCACGGTTCTCCACAACTTCAGTTATTCTGTTGCATTCTTGATCGTTTATCACTGTCTCGGTTCTACTACCTGCAAGTGGTTGTTCGGTCGATTTTGTTTAGCTGCATATCAACCTCTATGGGTTGGACACCTCGAGGTAGTGTAATGGTGAGCAAGCTTGTCTCGCTAGAACAATTACTAGTGAGTTCGATTCTCGCTGGGTGCCCTCTAATTTCGGCCTTGTGCCACATCTAAGCTGTGCTTGGAAAATCTCTATCAACCTCTATGGGTTATTTATTACCGAAATCTAAATATTTTGAAAGCAATTTCATGGCTTCAACTGAAATTTTGAACGCCTTCCACTACAAACAAAATGTAGCGTTTGTTATTTTGCTATAAAACATATTGTTTGTAATTCTACTATAAACATGTATTTTTATACTTTCATAGTTTTGCTTTTATTTGTTGTGGGGGGTTCCCTATTTGCCCTTAGCTGGGTCCCTGACAGGTGCTACCACTCCGTTATCTATAAGAAATTTACTCGCCGTTTCTTGCTACTTTTTTTGCCTTCAGTATGTCCTGTGAGTGTTACATTCTCTAGGTCCTCTTTCTTCATTGTGTCCCAGAATATTTAAGTGTCTTTTTCTGATTGCAAACATAAGTTTAATTCTTGTCTGCGAAAGTTTCCAGCGGGAAACTGGATTTTAACTGGATAATCAGTTACGATTTTTTTTAAAAAAAGCACTGAGAACTTTTGCACAGACCTAGCACTTTCCTTGCATTATAATCGTTCGCCCGATTCGCAACTGAGATAATTGTACATTTCCAATGGTTTCCTGTTTTTTTTTTAAGTCTGAACCCAGATTAAAAGGCAAAATTTCAAGGCAAGCCTTCTACTTGGAAATTTGGTGCAACATAATCTTCTTAATACATATCCATGTGATCCCATGGGAATTGTAGATTTCTTACGAATGCTAGCAGTAAGGGTTCCTACCCTGATAAAACTCGGGGATTTCGAATGTTCAATTATACTGAGACTGGTCTAAGAATCTTTAAACCATAATCCCTTTTATTTATTCATGTGTCATAAAAGCTAAACTTTGTAAATATCAAGTTCATATTAATCATCCAAATATTTGTAGACATGCAGTCGTACACAGAGTGAAAATAGGGATAGGAAGATTATGCAGAGCCAAATTTTTTTCAGAAAATTGTTTCCTACCAGTCTTGTAAAATGAGAATTTTAAATCAAACAACGACCACTGGAGTTGAAGATAAAAAACGCAAGTATCTTAGATAGTAAGCAAGGTGGAAATAGTAAGTTTCTTTTGAAATGGAGTCATGATAATCGGTCATCTGGTAAGGATCAAATTTATTATTGCCCACGAGGGGAGGTCGAAATTACGCTGATTGCATACACTGCATAAATGTAAACCAGATAGCGAGTGAATGTTTATAGTAGGTACCTGCACCTTTTCGCGGGGAAAACAGTATGGAAAAACAAAAATACAAACTTACGTTAAAAAATAAAAAATTATCATCAAGTTTTTATTCAAAATTACGTTATTATTAAGATGAAAGATCAAAGTATTTTTTTAATTATTTTTGAAATTTTTTAATCCTTTCTAACACGTTCGAAATTTTGGTCAAAATCTTTTGTTTACGTCATCAGGGTGGCATAATAACAAACTTTTTGCGCTTTTTTCCGTTGAAAACACATTGATTTCGAAATTCTTGTAAAAACCAAATAATCGTCCGATTTTAATGAAATTTTTCAGGACTTATTCATAAATGAATGACATTGTTTTTGCAATGTTTTTTTTGAAAATTTTTGTAAAAAATATTTTTTTATATATGTTAAACTTACTTAATTTCATGAAATTTCGCAAAAAAATCATTCTATTCCTAACTTTATTTATTCGTTAAAAAGTAAGACTCCTTGGAGAATCTAAATTACCTAATCTTTTTTTATAAACTTGCACTATTCTAACTGAAAATCTGGTCTGAATTGAAAAATAATGACTGCAATAAAACTGACATTATTTAAGGAGAAAAGCTTTTAATTTCTTTTGTAAATAAGTTATATTAAGGACATTATTGTCTGAAGAAATATTTTTTTCCTGGTGAATAATGAATTTTTACAATAATTTTTCCATTTTTTTAAAAATTTTAAATATAATAATTTATCATAGTTTAAAATCGTGTAAAATTCTGTATTGGGCTAAATTCTGAATGTGATATAATAATTAAGAGGAAACCAAATTTACGAATCCAAAATTGAAAAGATTAATAAACGTAGTTACACTATTCTATTTTTAAAATAATTTTTTATTTCTTATTTCTTTTTTTTTTTTTTACTTAATTTGTTCCCTATTTTCATCTATGGAATTCTAAACGTGACATTATTATGAAACGGTCATGTGATCTGAGTGTTTTGTCTACAGAAAAATTAACTTAAGAAAATTTTATAGTATTTTAATTTTTTTTTCTTGCATCTTCGAAAGGTAAATAAAAGTCAATAAATTGCAGAAAATATGTTCATTTGTAAAAATTACTAGGTAATTAAAAAACAAAAAAAAAAAAAATGCGTTCACTTAGATTTCGTAAATTTTATATCAATACTAGCCAGCCATACTAGCTTCGTCACTCAATCGGACATCCATTATCACCTCAGATAAACAGGACCAATCAAAAAATAAATGGTTGTATATTACTTTTTTATTCTATAAGTAAGTAATATTTATTTCAAATCAGATTAATTTAACTTTAAATTTTCTAATTTTACTCAAATAACGTGTGATAAATAAATATATATATATATTTGGAAGAATTTTAAAATCGATAAATTTGTTTTGTTTACAAATTTCTTAAAATTAAGAAAATGGCCGCTTTTAAGAAAATTTTAAGTCCAAATTAAATTTGTCATTCCAATCTATATAATTTCTATCTTAAATGCACCATAATATTTTACTTACTGGAAAAAATAAATTTAATCATTTAGCTTTCAATTAAAGCTAAAATGAGATCTTCAAGAATGTTTATTCATTTTTAAAAAATCATTTTAATCTTTAGGTATCAAAAATTTATGCCGAAATAGTGGAGGTACCTAGTTTATAGACACAAAAATAAAGTATCAATATTTACCTTCCCCCAAAACAATGACATGTTGACAAAATCATATGTAAATAACCAATATTTACTTATCTTCAAACGAAGTAAATGCTTACAGATACAAATATAAAAATGATAACCTATCACCGAAAAAAATAAACATTTATAGATTCAAATATAAATGACCAATATTTACCTGTCACCAAACCAAGTAAATGTTTATAGATTCAAATAATAAATGACTAATATTTTCTTATAATTGAACAAGATACATTCAAATATAAAATGTCCAATATTTACCTGTACCTGAATCAAGTAAATGTTTATAGATTCAAATATAATTTTACAAAAATCATTACGACATTAAATAACTAAACAAAGGTCATAAATCAACCAATCTCAAATACATGGCATGAGGTTATTTGTTATTTTTTTTACTAAGTTGAGCCGAATCTAACACAAGTTCCTAAGTGTTGGGAGTGGAGAGCTTACTAATATACCGATCGTTTACTAGTTTGTTAACCATCTTTTCATGGTAGGCGCTCTAAATCTCACAAAGGTAACTTTATAATAAATAAATGCAAACATGTTTAGTCACACATGTTGTCTGACTCGCTCGCCGTAAGACATTAATTAGTGACAATCTAGACGCCAATCAGTGAATCTATTTCACCTAAAATACCTAATTAAGCGGACAAATTGCTAATCAGTTCAGTATCACCTTCTTTTTTTCCCTGGTAAGCAAATTAGGTTTTACTTATCTTCTTTGAGGCAACAATAATGGCGAATGAAAGCAGCTGAGACATCCTCTTCCTGAGGCTTAAAACTGCGTACACAAATAGTCGTGATTTCATTTGTTAGGATGCGCGTAAATGTTGATTGATTCTGTCGGTTGTCGCTGACGTATGGTCATAGCGAATGGCTGACAATGGTCCTTGTTGATCATTAAATTGACGCAAAACTCTCTCAAATCTATTCCAGCCTGTTAATTACTCGGACTTAGAAAGAAGAGACAGTCATAACATCATATATGATATAATTTACCGTATCATCTCTCTCTCTCTCTTTTATATATATATATATATATATATATATATATATATATCTATCGGATATGAAAGTGAGCAGAAATGGGATTTCTTTTTTAATCAATTAGTCTCGGGCAAGGCGATAATGCCACTAAGGCGCAAGGGTCGATTGGGAGTGAAAGAAGAAACCGGAAACCCAATCCTAAGCAGGAAACAAAGGCTAAACTTCTATTCCTGTTCAAAAGACCAGGGAGGTGTATAAACTGGACGATAGGTGAACCTATCTAGTTCTACGGAGGAAAAAAAATTAGTAAATAAAATTTCAATAGTTCAGGCAGAGAGGTTAGAAGCATAAAGTTGTGAGTAGAATATCTGAATGAGAAAGTGTTCTTTCCTCAGTGGGGAAAATGGAGCCATTGCCTAAACGCGACATTCTTTGTAGCTAAATGGTAAAGCATGTTGTATGAAACGGTGGTTACTCCGAGAAAGGTGGGCGCAGTTTCGATCCCTGCCTGAGAGCATTTTTTCTTTAAGATTTCTCGTATGCGCTTGACGAAAGACATAATATACACTAATGTAAATGGGGAGTCTATTTCAAACATGAGTATCCACTAATGATAAGGTTTGAGGTAATAACTATATGTGAATTTGAAGTTCATAATCAACATACATTTCTTTCTTTTTAGAGGCTTTTAGATTACATTTGCTTGTTTATGCATTGATGGTGCAAACAAATTCACCGAAGTATTAGTATATTTTTTCTTTTCTTTGGCAGATGTTTAATATAATTCTCATTTCTTCATTATTTATTAATTTCCTTGAGCCAAATGATCGTTTGTATCAATAGCATTCTAGAAAATGTATCGCATATGCGGGGAGTGTAATGGATAACGGCTGAGAATTTGAAATCGGAGAGCCGCGTTCGAATTCCAGTCGGATTCGTTAGAGTCACCTATGCGCAAAACCCCCGGGGAAAGGTAAAACTTCACCTTCCCCCCCACAGCTATGGGTTAATTAGTAGAACTTAATTCATTAAGATCTTCCAAATATTCTTATAATCTAAAAATATTTTCTGGCTTTGAATAATCTGCAAAAGGGTGATAAGCCATAAAAAACAAATCAAAAGGTGTCGAACGTGTTTTCCTGGGTTAATCTGGGAAACGGGAAAAACATTTTATTTACTTGGAATTCCGATTTTCCTTGTTAAATAAAATAAAAAAAAAAAAATAAATGAGGATAACTACTCGAACCTGTTTACACATCAAATATAACATTTATATATAATATTGGCTTAAAAGCCATCTTATCGAGCGGTATTTAAGCTAGCTCTGCGGAGGACTCTTGATTGGGACTTTGGCTTGTTCAGGAATTTGAGAGTCCTTAAGTCTTTGCATATTCTCAGCACTGGAAGCTGTCCTGGTTGCCGTTTAATCTGGCTTTTCATTTGCATGAAACTTTCTTTTCTCGGTGCAGCACTGGCTCTTGCATTAATATCTAAATTTACTTTTTAAAAGTTCAATGATAATTCTTCCGTCGCTACTTAATTTAAAGAGAATTTGATAGACATAGGTCCTTACATCTGTAAGAAGAATTATTTTTATTAGATGGCTGACTTTTGCTGGATTTCGCAATTAATTTCAATCATTCCCAAATCTATTTCCAAGTTATAAAAATTGTTATCGAACAAAAACATTCGTTGCAAAAAAACACGTAAAAATCGCCGAAAACAATCACAGTTATATTATATATATATATATACACACACACATATATATATATATATATATATATACACACACATACATATATATATATATATATATATACATACATATATATATACACACACATATACACACACATATATATATATATATATATATATATATATATATATATATATATATATATATATATATACGCATGTATATACATATATAATTTCTATCATCCCAATGAAGGCAGTGAAGCCACTAAACACAAGGGGTTACAGTATGGAATAATTAGGAGCAGATACATTACTAAAAAGCGGGAAGAGAAAAGAGTAATCAGGAGAACAGTAGATAGCGATTGACATTGCATTTGAATTTTTGCAGATTAAAGTTAGCTAGCAAGCATATAGCCGGAAGGGCATTTCTCAAGTGCGAGAAAAATCTGTTAGCATAGACTTTACGGCTACATCTAGCCAGCTAAACATTGAAGAGATCTTGATATCACTCTAGTGTTGCGCTTTTTTTTTTAAATTTTTAAAAACTCTAGATACCATAGCGAAGAGCTCATCTGAATAATTACCATACTTATAGAAAAGAAATACGTAAAATTTCAGATATAACCAAGATATATTTGTAAAATGACAATATGAATAAAGACAAAATGTAAGGATTTTATTTTGCAAAAAGTATTTAGAAAGAAATAGAAAACAAAAATAGAAATGTTATTAGTTTTTCAAAATTTTTAAATTTAAAATACGCTCATAAATATTCATCAGATTAACTGAAAAGTGGAGGTAAATTATGGGAAATGCTATGTGATGTAATTTAATGTCTAATGAACGAAGTGGGTAAATGATGTCTACACTTTCCCCGCCCATGACCCTAACGCATTCTGTTTTACACCCCCGGCTATACGCACACGCCTATATATTGTCATGGCGTATTTATTTGTGACTCATCGACTGTTATAATAAACAGGTACTTACTAAGCTTAGCTTATCTCAATAACTGACTGGGAACAGGTGAATGGACGATGTTAGATTTGATTATTTCGCTAAATAGAAAAAAAAAAAAAACGTAATTGTTTTTTTCCTTCTTATCGCAATAATATATCAGCACAAACTCAATTGATCACCTCAATAAAACAGACACCTTTCTACAGGAAATTAAAGACAAGTAATTATGGACATTACCTTCAGCAATTATTAGAAATAGAAAAGAGATCCGAAACGACAACATTATATATATATATATATATATATATATATATATATATGTATATATATATATATATGTGTGTGTGTGCGTGCGTGTTCTTGATAATTCCGTATGTAAGCATTCAGGACGTAATATTGGAGATTAGGATACTCTTCGGAACTATTCATTTAACCGGAGCTTTCAATTCTGTCTGGAATCATCTTCAGGGAAAGGAAACAGTTTCAAATATCTGGTTATCAATATAAAAAATCAACGGATTAAAAGGCCGATGATAAAACACACCTAACATACAGAGGTGAATTGTGAAGCAGATATTTGTCGCCAGTTCTTTACCCTGAAGATGATTCCAAACGCAATTGAAAGCTCGGTATAAATGAATAAAATTCCGGAGAGCATCATAATCTTCAACATTATATATATATATATATACACACGCACCAATCTTTTTAAGCCATGTTCCTTCAAGACGTAGTCGATCATAACTTTCCAGAGATTTTCCTTTATTATCTGGGATCTGCCATTCATTCTTGGGAAAGATAGTGGAGTGGTTTCCCGTTGACTTATCTTCGGTTTGGAATTCAGAATTTCCCTTCTTTGAGACTGGTTGCTACTCAAGGCCCAATCTAGTCTTATATGTAGCACATAAGAGAGGGAAGAAGGAAAAGATTGATTCATGTCTTTCTCAAAGGCATTTGTGCGAAAGTGAACGCAACTGACTAAGCCGAGATTGGAGCTTGGGCCGCCAATTCCACTTATCGCACTGATAACCATTACACTAACTGCTCATATTTGATTTACCAATAACAGAAACGAATGATAGTCTTCACTGAAGACATCTGTACCGTTAATGGCTTTACAAGTATATAGCTGGTCATTAGACAGAGAACGTTGACTTTACGTCTAAAAGCGAGTATCACCGACATTTTACTCTTGAGAAGCACTTAAGACTTCTTCATTGTCTGTCCAGAGCGTAATTACAGAGATGCAAAAATAATTGTATTCTTTCTAAATTTTTATTTTAGCCAATATAAATCATCACAAAAACGTGAAAGTAAAGCAACAATGTTCTTTATTAATGTCAGTTGCTATTTTAATAAACTTTTGATTCTTAAATGAAGACTGATAATTTTTTTAATTTAAAAAACATTCTTGTTATGAAACACAGTTTTACTGAGGCAGTAATTTAGCTTTATTTACATTGAGAATTTCAGTGTGAATCTCTTTTGGTAATAAAAATATGTCTTCTCACAGGACCTATTCAACCGATACAGTGAGGCGATACTGAGAGAATTAAAAGTTTTACTAAGATTCATTATTGACG
Source organism: Acanthosepion pharaonis (assembly GCA_903632075.3). Classification (NCBI taxonomy): domain Eukaryota; kingdom Metazoa; phylum Mollusca; class Cephalopoda; order Sepiida; family Sepiidae; genus Acanthosepion; species Acanthosepion pharaonis. The sequence goes on from CAHIKZ030003132.1 coordinate 65,176, forward strand.
GCCATATTCTTAACAACATAAAATATACAAATGACACAGTGTTGATAGCAGACACATAAAATATCCAAGTCTTCTAACAGAAAGTATTAAAGAAAAGCAAAAAGAAAGGTTAGGTTTGGTTTGGTTTGGTTTGGATTATTTTATTTTACGGTATATCAACATCAATGGGTTATTTAATGTCGACAATTTTTATTGCTGATTTTTAAAAAAAAATGTATTGCTGGTAATATTTTTGATAAATGTATTGCTGATAATAATGTATTGCTACTAATAATTTTTTCCTCAAAAAATTATTGCTGGTAATAATTTTTTACGAAGTATTTCTGGTATTAAAACCTATTTTTACACTTTCATAGTGTTTTGACCCCTTTTGGGGGGTTAACTATTTGCACATGGTTGTCACCCTAACAGGTGCTACGAACCTGGGTCAGGGTGGACCTGGGAACACCAGCAATTAAGAGGTGGTTCTACGCTTCTAAAAAACCTCCTGATCTCCTTGCTGTTGGACGTAGTTTATCGTCATACCCAGGATATCAAGAAGAAAGGACTAAGCATCAATTACAAGAAGACAGAATGCATGATTGGGAGCAAATAGTACAGCACAAACTGTAAATTACAAATTGGAGATACCAAAATTAAACTAGTGCAACAAATTTGTGGGAAGTGTTTTGAAAGAGGGCTGGAAGAAGTGCAACACTGAGAATACCATGGACCGAACACGTGAGCAACGACGAAGTTTTAGAGAAAATGAAAACAAAAAAGGACACATAGTTAGCATCAAGAAGAGCACAGCTGAAATTTCCAGGGTTTTTAATGAGGAAAGACTGCTTGGAAAATTTGATACTCAAGGACTGATTGAAGGCAAGAAGAACAGAGGAAAACAACGCATAACCTACTAAGCGAGCATTAGTAAATGGATGGTAGAGCAGGGTACAGCAGAGATAACAAAAAGACAAAATTTATTAAGAGATACAAAGGATAGGAAAATGCGGAGAGCCATGATCGCCAATGTCATGAAGGGACACGGCACATAGAAGAATATTCCCACAAAGCTTAAACCTTTCGCAGTCATTAAAAACGTTTTATGTGATCTATAGTTTTTAATATTAAAATTTCTAATAGAACTTTGATCGATTTATTCTATTTTAAAAAGAAATATAAGATATGAACAACATGTAAGTGACTCTGTGAGCGCATGCGCGTGTAGAAAAATTATAAATGTCTAATGAAAATAATACCTCGTCATTCAAATAATTTTGAAAGCTGTAAAGATGTGGAAAATAGAGAAACATGATTTATGGAATTATGGAAAATAAAGAAAATAATTACAAACAATAAAAATTGACTCTCTCTCTCTTATATATATATATATATATATATATATATATATATATATATATATATGTATGTGTGTGTGTGTGTGTGTGTGTGTGTGCGTGTGAATGAGAGATGCTGAATATTTGACAGACCAAACACCTTATGTATCATATCAGTCCGTTTGCGACAATAATTGCTCTCAAATTAAGAAGGAAGTAAGGAGAATATAGAAAAAGAAAGAGAGAAAAAAAAGAGTGAACGAAAGAAAGAAGAAAATAACAGGAAGAAGGCATAAATGTAAACGAATAATTGAAAAAAAAGAGGAAAATGAAATAAAGGAAGCAAGGTCGAAAAGATTGAAAAGTAAAAAAAAAAACACGAAAAGAAAGAAAGATAAAAAGAACAATGAAAAAATAGAGAAAGGAAAAAATGAATAACGATTGAAGAACAGAAAAATGAAGAAAAGAATGAAAAAGACAATAAATTAAAAAAGTAAAAAGAAAAAATAAAGAGAGAAAAATGAAGTAAGGAGGAACGGAAAAAAGGAAAGTAGAAAAAAAAAGGAATAATTAACGAAAGAAAGATGGAAGAGGGAAACAAAAAGAAGAAAGGTAAAGAAGGATATAAATAGAAAAGAGAGGAAAAGAGAGAGAAAAAACATGAAGAAATGAAAACAAAAAATTAAAAAAGAAAACATTTTCTTTGATAAATAAGAATAATTGTAAGACAAAGAAGGATTCCTGTAATGGGGGGGTATTATTATTGATAAAAATAATCCATTTTTATTGTTATTGATGCAGTTGAGTGAAGTATACCAAAGTTAATTTTGTAATATATCAAAATAGCAAGATTGGGTTTTACTATCCACTAACTAGGGAAGGTTAGTTTACTTTGAACATCATTCGAAACCCTGGCTTTTATTTACTTCGAAAACCGACCACTGGTTCTACACAACCAACTGAGCTACCGAGTAGTTCCAATACAGATATATATACAAGTAAACCTTGAGAGATTTTCGATGCGAACCTCTTACCTAAATGTGTATTTTAATAATCAAACATCAAAATCTGATTTTAACAAGTTGGTCGAGTCGAAAGTTTTTCAGCATAGCCTTTCTGAGAGAAAGTTGTTAATAAGAAGCTGGATCCATTGAAATTTCATGTGTAGAACAATTTTTTTGAATTATCTCACATCTCTGCTCTTTCACCTTTTGCATGGATGTTATCGAATTTTCAATCTTCGATACCCGTCCATATTTTCATTTAAATATTACTCAAACATGCCAAAGAGGAATAAAGAATGTCCTTCTCTTTTGTTTTTCTTTTGCTCCATCTATCCCATGAATATTTGACTCTTATGCTCATATATGGTACACAATTTCTTGGCATTTTTGATGTTTCCGTTTCTATTAGGTCAGGAATCTTAGCTCTCATCCACTTTGTGTTTTTATTTTATTTTCTGATTTTTCACTCAATACAAGGCCCAAGAGCCTCTCAGTGAAGAGAGTTACCAAATAATTTTGTTGCATGAGCGTAAGAGTGGGAGGCGAGAAATTCAGTTTATGAAGATATGTAGGAAAGATAAGAGTTAACCGTAAACTTTAAGTGTGGGGGGAGGGCACGATTGTAGTGATCGGTGAAACATCTTCTCGTAAGCCTGTTCCATAAACTAATGGTTCTCAGAAATAGGCATTCAGTGTGGAACTTCCTCCTTACTAATAGAATACAAAGAGAATCAGGATGATTTATCCCAGTGTACGAAGCAGGGTGGGCCTTAGCTGTGAATATCAGAATTTGTGGAATTAAATAATTTAGCATGTTAGAACATTTTCTAAGGAAATAGCGATAGAGTAGCAAGAGGCTTACAACATTTTGTCTTACTTTTCTCGGGGTGTCTTCAGCTGTTGTCATTAAGGGGGTTCTTTAAACTGTTTCTCTTTTCAACGGTTTCAAAGCATCATATTTGTTCTTAATTGCAACTCCAGATGTAAATGAGGCCCTTGTATAGTTTTTCACATATTGCAGTTTAAGCATTACTTTAGGTTTATTTAATTTTTCTAATTTTGCCCCTAATTAACGTAGAACTTGGAAGTTATCATTTCTAATGTCAGTTCTTGTGTGTGTGTTTTTTTGCGTGCGTTTCATGTTCAAATAGACCATGTTGTTTTTGATGTCTCCTTCCAGGCTTTTCTAAGTTCACAAGCGTCTTGGTTGTTCTTCAACCCAAGTGTTGATCATTACTTGGCCATTCACTGTGTATAATTGAACCTATTTTTAGCCATATTCGTTGCATGACCCAAGTCCATATTTGGCAACTATTTCACTATCTTGTTCCTTTCTTACTTTTGCGTTTAGAAATGATAATTACTTGCGATTTGCCCTGAGATTTGGTATTTCCTTGTTAAATATATTTCTTTTTCAAGGCTTTCGAGTGTGGATGCAGATACCGTTATGGTCGCCATATTAAATGATTTCCCTTTTGGTTTTTAAGCAACACCGATCCTGGCCAGTTCTGAGATGGTGGTCCGCTTGGGAACATCGGTACTGTAAACAACCTTCAGCAATATGAAATATGTTTCGGTTTGAAATAACCCACAAAGGTTTGATAAAACAAAAAAGAAAAGAAAAAGAAAAAATAAAAAAAAAACAAAGAAATCAATCAATCAATTCCCTTTCGATTTCACTAGAATAGTTGCCAGTACACCGCAAAGCACCTTTTTTTTTTGTCTTCATCTAATATTAGTCTTTTATTATACCTTTCTCCACCTACGTACAATGATTCTTACGCATATGATTTTGTAATCGTTGTTTATAAAATCCCTACTGACTTTGCACTGATTAGCCACAATAACTAACAATGAAATAGAACAGTCATAGCAATAGAGTGTGATAATATTTTTAATTTAATAATATTAGTATTATATAGTGTAAGAATATTTATAATGTAATAATAATAATAATAGTATTATATAGTTTAAGAAAATTTATAGTGTAATAATAATAGCATTATATAGTGTAAGAATATTTATTGTATAATAAGAGTATTATATAGAATAATTATATTTATATTGTAATAATATTTATAGCATTATACTGTAATGATATTTAGTTCACAAATAAAATTGTTTTTAATGTAGATTTTATAAAGTCCAACATATGTTATTTTCCTGTCTTATTACATCCAAAACTTTAATCTTTTTACTTAAAGATGTATTTCCGAGCTTCTCTTTGGCACATCCCAATTGCCTGTATCAGTATTCCGGAACTTTAGGGCTTTTATTAAGAAAAAAAGGTTTATTTCTGCGTCACAAATGAAGCTGCGAGGCGTGAAACCGTGGATAACGGGGGACCGTGGAATATTATGTTATAATAACTATCCTGTGGGTGACAAAATATTTTTCAGGCTTTGATATCTTTTTGGCCTTCAGTTTATATGACTATTTAAGTTTGGAAATACAACCAGAGAATGATAAAGATGTATAGACAACATGGCGAACAGCCTTGGATTTGTGGGAAATCATTTTGTTTTTCTTAGTTAATTTTTCCCTCCACAATGAAAGCCGATATTCTGACAAATGGATAGAGTAGCGAGGATGAAATTCCACAAATTCCTGAACAGTGTTTTCCTTTTTTTTTCTTCACCAAGAAAAAATCAAACAAACAAAAAATAACATTTTTTTTTTTAGATTATATTTTTGTGATGGATTCCCACTGCTGACAACCCCTAAGTTTGACAAACAGTTGGCAGTCAGTTGAGCCGTTGTTTCCCGCCTTTAGCACCATTTGCTTGATCTGAGTCATAGTTGAAACGTAGCCTATCAAAATGGCCTCCGCTAACTTGACATCCTGATTTACACAGTGATGTGAACTTGATCTCGGGATGAGAATCAATAGCGTAGCGTATTTATTTGGTTTGTCACTATGTGTTCGGCTATGATCAAATTCCGTCAATTGAAAGAACTAAGCAGTGTCAAATCAATCGGGATAAAAAAAAAATATTGAGAGTACAGCCATGTCTAAATGGTTATAACAAGGGAAAAAACACAAAACTGTGGCGCTGTATGGATAAACACGACAATTAAAGGGAATAGTGGTGATTTGGGTGTCCCACCGTCGAAAAATTGTTAGCGAACTAGTCTCGCAGATAATTACCACTGAAGTGAGTTCGATATTCACCGGGTAACTTACAATTGTGACCGTGTGTCAAACTACGCTAAACAGTGATTTAATTGTCCTCTCACGCAGAAGAAATGTGGCACATAGCTAATTTGTAAAGTTTGAAACATACATTTGCATGCGGGTTACAGAAAAATATGTTCAAGTTCATGAGAAAATTGCCGCAGGTGTCAGAGTACCTTCATTAGATTTTCAGGCTTACAGCCACATCACGTTGAAACACCAATTCACACACGATCACCGAAGTTAAGCAACCTGGTTAGTACCTAGATGGGTGACCACTTGGGAATATCAGGTGTTGTATACTTGGATGTGTGGGTGGTGTAATGGATAATAACTTGGAATTGTTAATCGGAGAACCGAGTTCCAATTCCAGTTGGATTCGTTACATTCACTTACACGCAAATACCCTAGGGAAAGGTATGATAACACATCTTCTCCCCCAGCTATGGGTTAATTAGTAAACATGTATCATTAAAACCATTATAAAATAAATATAAATTGAGTACAAAATATTTAGATTCCGGCATTAAATAACCCATAGAGATTAATATACCGCTAAACAAACAAAAAAAAAAAAAAAAAAAAAAAAAAAAAAAAAAGCTCTATCCTTCATAGCGTATTGGGGAGGTACTGAATGAAGACGGATACCAATAACGGAGCGGGACTAATCAGAATAAATACTTTAGAACATTTCTATGAATCGATGTTTATCAAGATAGTTTCGTCGGCCATTGCTTTTCATACACGTCCCGTCGTTTCTGAGTGACAAACATTTTATGGCCTTGTGCCGTATTAAACTAACTAAATAAGGATTGCGACTGCATGGATGTTGATCCTCATGCACTATAAACATGATTTCCTGTACTGAACTAAGCTGATTTGAATACATATCAATTAAGAGGCATCGCCATGGAGCAGTGTTAATGGAGCTAGTCTTGCTGATAATTACTGATGTCTTAATTCTGATTGAGTATCCGACATATATAAACTTGTGCCAGCCTGCTTTAAACTTTTATTGTTTAGCAAGCTAGTCTCGCAGACCATTTGTATTTAAAATCTCCATAGCTTCACTTCTCTATATAATAAAAGTTATCTATATAAAGTCTGTACAAGAGAGTTATTTCATTATTAATATTCATTAATTATTTCCCTGTTTCAGAATTAGGATTGACACACGGTTTCAATAAAGGATAATGAAAATAGAAAAAGTTTTTAGAGGAAGTGGGATTAGGAACTTTTTTCAGTTTATTCGAATCTTTCCAAAAATTTCTTATAAAAGAAATAGAAACTAAAATAAGGAAAACTTGTAAAATGCCACTTGCTGGAGCAATTTAGTTTTACAGTAAATAGTTATAGGGTAAAATAAAAAAGCATTTATTCAATCTCCCGTTACTAGGGGTTTACATCGCAGAAAGAAGATCACATCTTTTATTAATCCTGGCAATCAGTTCTCTTTAGTCGCACATTCTTTTGTACTTGTAAAATCCCTTCTTCCTAAAAAAGACATTTCAATATACCATGTGAAAATTTACCTGCAGAAATCTGTAAGAATAAATGAAAAATATTTTTCAGTACATTGTCATCATAATGCCCTTGTGAATTTTAAAATCTTCTTAAGTTCTTTACATATTAAAATTTATCTGTAAAGAGCCTTAAAGAAACGTGGTGCATTTATTTTAGTTTAGCAATCGATTTATTATTATTGTTTATTAATTATTTCATATTTCAGAATTAGGATTGATCACACGGTTTCAATAAATGTGAAATTGTTTGGCTACAGAATTTATTTCCAAATTTATATTCTTAGAACGGATAGGAAATAGTGTTTCAACAAGTTTTTTGTTACTTTTAGTTTCTAATTGAAAATGGCTTGGATGGTGGGGAATGGAACGCTTAGCCACTACGATCGCCAGACTTTAGCCCATTAGACTTCTTTGGGATATTTAATGGTTACTGTTTAGTCAGTAAAATCTTGATCTTTAATTGCCTGATTTGGGATATCAATGAAAATCAACTGCAAAACGTATTTGTAAAATTTCAGAACCATGTTATGGTTTGTCTATATAATTAAATTATGGGCAACAATCTCAAAACGAAATCTATTTAAAAATGTAACAAATTTTTGCACTTACCTTTTATACAGATTGAGTATAAAATTGAAGAGATAGAAATATAAATAAATTATACATCACTGTGGAATAATGGAGCTTGATGGTTAATTTTCAGAATTAAAATTGACTCATGGCTTCAATAAAAGCGAAACTAAAAGTTGCTTTTGCTGCAGAATTTGTTTATTTTATTTACATGATTAGAATGTAAAGAAAACAGTGATTCCCCAAAGTTTTTGTTACATTTGGTTTCTAATTGAAAATTTGGTTGGCAGCTGCGGAATTGATCTCTTCACCATTACGATCAGCAGATTTGATCATACTGGAATTTTTTCTCATACAAATTCTAAAAGTTCTTCTTTCTTCCACAACTGATTTTGTTTTGCGGCTTATCAACCATTTGTAGGTTATTTAAAACCAAAACATATTTCAGATTGTAAGAGATTGCTTAGAATACGTACCTACCAAGCACGACACTAATAAAAAGGATCATTTTGGGATCAGATAGCATTTTTCTTATCAAATCGTGGAATGAAAGTTATCTTGAATGGCCACTCTTCTAGATCTTTCTGCATTAATGCAGGTGTCGCCCAGGTCTCTAACATTTGGACCTATGTTGTTCATAATTTTCATCAACGACCTATCTGAGGTCACCAGTTCTCACCTCGGTGTCTGTGTTGATAGCAACTATTTACTTCTGTCTTAATGGTAAGTCTGATTGGTTCAATCAGGTCAAAATGGAGCTGATCTAAAAGAATGATCCACAGCCTCTTGTTAACTGGGACAAGAATAGGCTTGTTATTTGTAACTCCTCCAAAACGAAACTGCACTCTTAATCATCTGCGAGAATCTTTTTTGCCTTTCATCAGCATGGCTGATGCTAACCTTCAGGAGAATGACTCCTTCAAGCTTCTCCGGCTAACGTTTTCCGCTGAAATAAGTGGAAAGATTATATTGAATCAAATGCTAGATCTGCTGATAGGAATGTTGCTTCACTGTGTCGTGCTAGATTATTTTTCTTGCCAGAAATTATCTTACACATTTATAAGTCTACAATTCGTCCATACTTGGAATATTTCTGTCACATTTGATCTGGTGTTTCTGTATTTAGAGATTCTTGATAAAATCCAAAATTGAATTTGCAATGTTGTTGGTCTTGACCTGGCTTCTCGACATCAGTCACTTTCCCACCGCCGTAATGTAGCTTCCCTCTGCCTTTTCTATAAATATTTTCATGGTAATCGTTTTGGTACCTAGACTTTATGAATTTAAGCGAAGTAAGAAATTGGCGGCTTTATCTCGTAATTTTATACTTTAAATGGTTTGATGAAATCGTAAGTTACATGCTAACAGTTTCTTTACGTTTGTGGAACTTTTTGGGTGCTTTTTGTTTTCCAATCAAATTTGATCTTCAAAAATTTTAAGGCAATGTTAATTGTTATCTTCTGTCTTTTTTATACCCGTTCTTTTATTGGTCTTTTCATTAATGTTTTCTTTTTCTCATATTCTCTCACCCCCCCCTTAACCTCCTTGAATCTTAGTGTCTTTATTGCCTTGCTTGGCGTGAAATGGTAAAAAATAAACTTCGGAGATCGAACGAGAACTGGATGTTTTCCCGCGTGATTTCACCGTTAGCGCTTTGTGCCACAACTCCTTGCTTTCCGTATGACTTGTTGACCAGGATAACTCATGTTATCAAGAATTATATAGAGTAGAGATCAAATAGAAATTCCCCTAATAGCTGTATCAGGCTACGGACATTGATTCAAATGTTTCTCTTGACACACTTTATGAATAATTGTGAGGTGAGGATAAAACTAAATTGAAAATGTTATTATCAGATAAAGCGATTGAAATAGAAGAATTAAAAGGAAATCGAAACTAACGAAAATAAATGAATAACGGGAAAAATTAAAACGAATAGGCGGTAATGAATTCGATTTAACAGAGAAATGTGTCCAGTAAATCGGTGTAGCCGGTTTGCCAGATTATAAGATTTAAGATGCAGATATAAAATAACAGTGCATTGCTTGATAACTATAAAAGCTGTGAAACCGGACACTGATAGTAGTATCAATCTTTACTGACACACTCGGAACATTCCCAAAGACCATAGCAAAGAGATTTGAGATATTGGATATCTGAAGAAACAATGCAGCTCATAATAGAGGAGAAAAAAAAGGTGAGAATACTGAAGAGTGCTCGAGATTTAAGGAGATTTGTTGTCGTTTGATTTGCAACAATTAATATTGAATAATAATAATAATAGCTTTCATGGCTTCTGAACTTAATTGATTGGGGTTGTTCACATGTAGGGATTTGGTCTTGGTAAATTAAGATGGGTTACATCAAGGATTCTGTTCACTAAAAACATATTTGCCTGATAATAACTAGTTTAACGTTTTCTCTAGGGCAGATGTTCTCAACCAGGGGTAAATTTACCCCTGTAGGGCAAAAAATTATATAGTTGGGGGTAAATAATTGAAGTACCTAATAATTTAAAAAAACCGCCTGAAAGCCGATGATGATATGAGAGTAGCATTATCAGAAACAGCTCCTCGCATAAACTGATTAACTCAATGAATCACCAGTGTTCCCACTGATAATGCTTCTGGTGTTTCTATTCATTATTTTTTTGTAATACAAATTAACTTCATAATTTTCTATTTAGAAAAGGTTTGATTTTCTTCTTTTTTTTTATACGAATGTATAATACTATTTTTATACAAAACCTAAAGTCCTAAACAATAAAAAGGTTCTTTCTGACCTTCTTGTTTTTCTCTCACTTTATGACATTGATGTACAAATGAATGATGGATTACTAATTTTTTGATCAGAATACTGATTTTTTACTAATTTTTAGTGTATTTTTTATTTCTGTTTTGGTATTTTTACTAATGACTAATTTGCACAATTTTTAGTCACAAATTAGTCAGTACTAATCATAATCATTCATTCAAAAAAAAATTTTAGTATTTTCCAAAATTTTTTTAAATTGCCAAAAACAAAAATACTAAAAAAAAAAATTTTTTTTGAATGAATGATTAGTATTAATTTGTTGATCTACTAATACAGCGGATAAAATGAATAATTTTTTTATTAATGACTACAAACGTTAATAAAAATACTGAATTTTATACAGAGTACAAACTTATATTAAAAAATTAGTAGATTAGTACTAAATAAGAAATCAGTATTTTGAGTGTCGCTTAGTATTTTTTTAGGCACAATATTTTGACTAAAAAAAACCCTTAGTATTTTGAATGAAAAAAATCATTCATTCATTTAGTCACGAAATTGTACATCAATGCTTTATGATGACTATGAATTTTTTGTATGGGAGTAGGGGGGGGGTAAATGGAGAAATACATAAAGCCGAGGTGGTCAATGATGGAGGAAAGGTTGAGAATGGCTGCTCTAGGGGATGACACACCATGCGTCTCTGTTCATGATCGGGAATAATGGATGAAAAACATAGCCGCGCATCGAATGGTAGCTTTTTTACGTTTGAGGAATAAGGTAACCAGGCTACATTTACCTGATCTACAAAGATGCTTGGGAACATCCAGACGAGCTTACCTCGATCTGTGAAGGTATTTCTAATTGGGATCCACTTGCAATGTTATCCGTTGATTTTGTAAAAGCTCATCACAGCATCGAACATACTTGGCTGTGATGCATGTGCTAGATATACTCTTATCAGATGTCATGATGGGAATAATGGGCTTCGTATATTTGTAGTTCAGCGGCAATTTGATGGCTTGCTGCTCTTCCAAATAATAATAATAATAATAATAATAATACAGAAGAAGAAATTAGATGGACTTCTTGCGACTTCTCGGACTAAATTTTCTGCTGACATGAAGTGGAAAGATTGTATTGAATCACTTGCTAGGTCTGCTGCTAGGAAAGTTGTATTGTGCTAGACAATTTTTCTAGCCAAAATTCATTTTACCTATCTTACATGTGTATAAAGTCTATCATTTGTCCATGATTTGAATATTGCTGCCACATCTGGTCTGGTGCTCCTGCTATATATTTTGAGATTCTTGGTAAAATACAAAGAATCTGCAATGTTACTGGTCCTAGTTAGGCATCTCGGCTTTAACCTCTTTCCCACCGCCGTAATGTAGCTTCCCTAATGTGGCTTGTCTATAAATACTTTCATTATAAGTGTTCTGATGATCTTTCTTTTATGTGACCTAGACTTTATGAATTTAAGCGTAGTACTAAATTGGCGGCAAGGTCTCATTATTCTTTAGTTGAAATGGCTAGAAATATAACCGTAAGTCCTATGCTAATAGTTTCTTTTATCGCACTTCTTCCTTGTGGAACTCTTTTCCTGCTTCTTGGTTCTCACTCAACTTTGATTTTCAAAAATTTAAATGCAATGTCAACTGTTATCTTCTGTTTTTTTTAATTCCTGTTCTTTTATTTTTCTTTCGCCTTAATAGTTTTTGTCCTAACCCCTTGCGTCTTAGTGACTTTATTGCCTTACTTAGGTTGAAATGATTAAAAAAAATATGGCGATTTTACGAATTTGACAACTAAATCATCATCGCTACTTTTGCACATATATGTTTGCATTTAATGACAGAATAGGTCTATTATATGCAAATTAATTATAAGCTTTCATATATACAATTAATAAACAAAATTAACTAAAATAAATCAGAAAAAAAGGAGATATTAAAAAAAAAGAAAATAGGGAGATATTACGTAAGTAAGAAGAAAAAAAGAAAGAATCGAGTGATATTAAGAAAGAAAGAAAAACTGGGGCGATATTAAGACACAAGATCATTGAGAAACTGATGACAGCTCTCACCCTTTCACTGTTGAAACTGTTAGATGTAGCCGTCTTTTCTACTCCAATAGCTTCATATCTCGCAACTCTCGCCTGTGGAGCTCCTTTCCCTTTTCCTGTTTCCCTGATAGCTATAATCTCTAACTATTCAAATGTAATGTCAATATACATCTCCAGTTGCCTTGATCTATCCACTATCCTTCTCTATCACTCCTATCTTCTCTCGCTTCAAATTCTATTTAACCCCTTGTGTGCTAGTAGCTTCCAGCCTTGCTTGGGGTGAAATGTTAAAAAAAAAAAAGAAAAAAATAAAGATACTTCTGTGGTGTTGGTTGTGCAGCGTCTATCGAGTTCGATTATATATCAAAAAGTCTGACTGTCGGACATATGAAGAAAAATAATAGCAACAGTAGCCTTAATAATAGCATCCTAAAACAAGTTTATTACAATAAACGATGTGCGAAAGTTAAGGCACAAATAGGCGTAAATCGACCGGAATTAAAACATTATGAAGATTATAAACATAAAGCGACAATATTTATTTAATACTTCTTGCAAAAACACGACAGACGGCACAAACTTCGTGATATAGCTGCGAAAGCTTGATCTTCCTAAGTCGGTGTTTGGTGAAATCGTCTAACAAAAGTTTGCGTGTATGATCTTGCCGGATTATAACAACACTCTTCATGCTCTCTTGAGGAGGGTATTTACGTGTTAACTTAATTTTATGAGATCCATCGTATATTAAGGCAAATATACACCACACATCGCAGAACAGTATTAAATATCATCAGTGCTGAGATATGTCAATCAGGTAAGTGATTGCATCAGTCTCAGGAGTAAAACAATCGGTAAGAACGGTGACCCGCTGGGAAATGGGCAAGAATTAAAAATTTGACCACGGAAGCCAATGGTATATGCACATTACTTAAGGAACTGAAATATTAAAGATACTTGTCACTAGATGAGGTTGGTATGAAAACTGAAAGAATATAAAATAATAGTAACACAAAACCCCGTCCAGACGACAAAGGTTAACGGATAATAGAAGAAGAAGAAGAGTTGGTTTGTTTTGTTTAACAGCATATCAACTTCTTATGGGTCATTTAATGACGAAATTTAATTTCCTTGGGAGCTTTGGTAAATTTTTTTGCTATCAAAATCTGCTGAATATATATATATAAGTGAACATAACATTTAGAGGCGACAGTCTGTTTCATGCTAGATGCAATCGTCAGGCCTGAGGATTGCATCTAGCATAAAACAGACTATCGCCAACTAAGTGTTGACTTCTATGTTCACTTTGATATTTACACACGCTCTATCTCTGATATTGAGCACTTTATCCCATAAATATAGCAGATCTTAAGACTATATTTCTTCATATATATATATATATATATATATATATTACTATCTATTGCTGCAAATTTTTACTATAAAAATTATTTTTTATACTTTCATATTGTTTTGACTCGAGTTTGGGCGTTCACTATTTGACCATAGCTGTGACCCTAACAGGTGCTACCACTTCGGATCAGGGTGGAATTGGGAATAGAAAAGAAACAGAAAGAATGAGAATTGAAATCTAAATAACAAAGGGAAATAAAAGATTAGGTAAAAAAACGAACAATATTTTGAAAAAACCAGAAAAATATAAAAAAAAAGAAAAAGAAAAAAGATGAAATCATAAATACATTTTTCGGAGCAAGAAATTAATGGAAAGAAATCGATTCAATTTCTTTTTCTACTCTTACCCATAAAGTACTGAAAGAAAAAAAAAGAAAAGAAAACACGAAAGATAATCTCGCCAAATCTCGTTATAATCTCATTGGCAATCGCTATTAAGTCGTCAACATGGCACATTTATCAATATTCTCCATAAAGATTTGATTAAAAAAAAAAGAATTATCGCAAAAACAGTCATTGTGTCGAATACTTTTCTTGTAAAACTGGGAAATGCATGAAACGATCATTGACGCTCGGTTTAAAAAGGAATTGGGAGAGAAAGTTGTTATGAAGATAAAACATTCCCGATGCAGCCGTTCTCATCGTTAATGCAGGACAAGGAGAAGGAAAATAGTCGGAATCTGACGAGTTGCCTTATATTTGATGATGAAGTTTTGAGCCGGAATAAAATTAAGAGCAAAGCATTCACTTGATTTCGTCCAGAATTTTATTGTAGGGATTTAGCGATGACCATAACTGAGATAAAAGAACTTTATAAGTTGGCCCATAAATCCAGTGTGTGATCATTGGACCGCGTAATCTTTTTCCCTTTTTAGCTGGGTCTGTAGTCGTAATAGTAATAAGTTTCGAAAATAACGCTTGCCGTAGCGCAGTCTCGCTGAGACATTTTCTAGAATAGTACGTTCAACTGACATTGGATGCTCTATTACTGTGACGTTGTGCCAGACTAAACTAAATTTACTAAATAGCTAGATTTCTTACAGGGTGTGCATTTGTTAGTGCAGCACGTAAATCATTTCAGCAATTTTGAACCTCATTTGGTGTTTCATTATTGCGGCCTTGTGCCAGACTAAGCAAATAATTAGAGTGCTTGCCGAAGCTTTGTGGTAAGTTTCGTTGACCAATTCGAATGTGCAGTAAGTTTGATCCTTACCGGCTGCCTTTGTATCTTATTTATGTATGTTAAATATCTACATTCAAAAACAATTAAATCTGTCGTAAAGATATGATCCACAAGCAATTTGATTCATACAGAGAATTCGGTCGTAAAATGGATTACTAATAGTTGTTAATTTGATGAACTATTTATAAAGATAATGACAGAATATTTTTAAAAAGTATTTTTTATATTTGTTACTTATTGATCACATCTATAGATGTTTATATTGATACTAGTATACACGTGCCATCAAAATTGGCGGTAAGAAGGAATGTATTATAAGTAATAGGTATTATACTGTAACTAACTTTCGTTTAATCCAAGTACAATTTTGTAACTTAAAATAGTTTGTTATTAATGTTAATAATTGAAAAGTGTACAATTTATAAACACCTAAGGAAAGATAACCGTGTATTATCCTCAACAATGTTACATATTTACAACCAACATGACTGCAAAATTTCCCAAAGCACAATATTTTTGTGTCAACTTTGGAAGGTCTGAATAATCTTTGACAGTTCGTAGATTCAACCTGTGTTTCAGAATCTACTTTTTTGTCCTAAGAGCAACCTATTATCTTTTTTAATTTATTTTTTTCTCAAGCTATTACCAAATTCCACAAGATATGCTTCGAATCGTAACATAAAAAACTACATTAAAACTAATTATTTAATAGTATAAGCTTTTAAATGCTATCATAAATAATATAAATGAAGGATGTAGTTTGAATAAAAAAAACTCTTTCGATGACTAGTGAATTATTACAAGAATTGTAGCCCCTCCTTTTTTTCAGTTATAAGTTTTAAAGTTTAAAATGAATTTCTAAAAATGAACAAATCATTCTTGAAGATATATGTGGTGTGTTATATATACAAACCCTTTTCGATACCAGTACGCATCAACGGGACCAAATTAGCACGATACTGGGGGGGTCAGCGTTATCATGCACTCTGGCACTCAATTGTTACGCGCACACAAAAGTATATATATATATATATATATATATATATATATATATATATGTGTGTGTGTGTGTGTGTGTTTGTGTATGTATTATATATAATGATTATTTCTCCAAGTTCTTTCAGTAACTTTTAATTTTTTTGCATATTTTATTGAAAACCAAGGAAATATCGCTTTTGGTACAAAAAAAAAAAAAAAAAAAAAAAGATAAAATGATTGAAAATACTTGAAAAAATATTAACAGAAAATGTATTTATAATCTTGAACAATCAGTAAAAAAGAAAAATTAAATTTTAAAGAAAGCAAGAAAACAAATTTTAAAGAAAGCAAGAAAACAATTAAATTTTAAAGAAAGCAAGAAAACAATTAAATTTTAAAGAAAGCAAGAAAACAATTAAATTTTAAAGAAAGCAAGAAAACAATTAAATTTTAAAGAAAGCAAGAAAACAATTAAATTTGAAATAAAAACGATCTCAAAAGAAATATTTCCGTGATCTACAAACAAATATGCCAAAAGGAAAAACATGAAGCGAGAATTTGCTGCCAATCTCAGTAATAGATCTATTTAAAGATATAATAAATTCTTACAATTACACAGCAGATATATATAAAGCATTGCATAACCCGGCAGTGGTTCACGCAGTTAGGATTCAACTTGATATGAGCGAATGGTCATCGTGATCATATTGTGCTAATATCTGCGTCCATTATTAAATTATATGCACGTTGTCCAATGGCAAAGGAAGTCCGAAAGTGAGGTGAATGAAACGGACATTAGAGGGACGATACGACTGAGGTAAACCATTTGGAACGTTTTTATTGTCAATTGGTCTCAGTTTTATAAGCAATAACATCATTTGCCAATAAAGCGCTAATGATTTCACGCTTCAGCACTGATTGCTCAAGAAAACGCTCCAGATGCTAAATAAAACTAATTATCCTGTAAAAGACATTTTTTAAAAAAAAAATCTGAATGCAAAAAAGCTTTGATGGAAACATCCCAACGACAGATCAAGATAGCATTAGCCAAGACCTGGAACATATGAAGATGCCACTCTACAAAGTCTGAAATCAGTTAACAAATAGGGCGTAATCGCCTACTGTCAAATCACACTCGTTTGATCACTGAAGTTAAGTGTTGAGCCTGGTCAGTACTTAGATGAAGCTGCGTTTGGGGACAGCAGGTACTGTCAGCGAAAACCGGGTATAAAAGCGAGTGGACATGAAAAACCTTACTTGCTATGAAAACCACAGCAGCAACGTCTAGTGTCATTAAGAATTGTGGCACCATACGCCTCGGTGATGTCTACAGGACTAAAGGAGGAGAATGGTAAAAGTTTCACTCGAAATTGTTCTTTTGGCAAGTCCTATAAAACGTCGACCGCACCGCCTGTAGAAATGTACGACCCCACTAAAAAGGTACTACTTGTCAAGTAAATGCTTACAGACACAAGTATATATATATATATATATATATATATAGCTAAATTCACGAATAAACGACATATATATACCTATAAATTCACGAATAAACGACCAGCATTTACCTATGGACACAAGCATACTAAAAAAATTGATTTAGACATTAAATAACAATAATAAAAAAAATATCCCCTCCAACCAAATACATTCAAAAACCTAACTTATTTATAACAGTAAATTATTTATGCTTCTTTTCTCAAAGATAAGTCGTTAAAAAATAAAGATAAAATTGTCACTCTCAGATAGGGTTGCCGGATTTGCATGAGAGAATGCTGTTCAAATTTGAATTCAAATGATTTCTTATTTGCATAGACGTAAATAAACCGAGATAAAATAATATGAATGATAGGACAAATTTCTACACTAAAAACCATTGGGCACCTTGGCGTGGTGTAATGGTTAGCAAGCTTGGCTTGCTAGATCAGTTACTACTGAAAAGTGAATTCGATCCTCACTAGATACCCCATACTTTCGGCCTTGTGCCACATCTAAGCTATGCTTGGAAAATTTCTACACTAAAAGCCATTGGTAGGCACTAAACTGATGAATTCTGCAATTTATTTGAAAAATCAAATCAAAAAAACACCATAGGCAGAAAAGACTTTTACCCACAATATTTCAGGGAATATTAAGAAAATAAGTGTTGGATAGTACATCAAACGTTACTTAAACTTCAATGTTTCTTAGCACAGTTCAAAATACATATGTTTTTTTGTGCATTTATAACAAATTTATGAATTTCTAGTGTCATTAAATACGACAAGTCAATACAATACAAAGACCTGATCTTGTGTATACGAGGCGCCTGTCAAGTCGATCAATATGTGAAAACATTCAGTTGAATATTGTCATTTTTAATTTTTTTAAGAATTTCTTAAAGCAAGTGAACTTCATGTTTAAGCTCTCTGTTAGTAACTCTCACCCACTCATGAAAGTTACTTCGAATAAAAGTTTTAATTTTCTCCTCTCTAATTTTGTTTCACTGCTCCGAAGTTATTTTAGCCTTTTCTCAAGGCTTACTATTTACCATGCTATGCATTTCCTTCTTAGACCGCATCACAGTGCAAGACACCGTCGCAGTGACGCAGTGCAAGACACCGTCAGGTCAAGTAACAGACCCGTTGGAAGACCTCGTAACCACTGTCAATAAGAGGAAGTTGAAATAGTATGGTACATTACAAGAATAAACAATCTTTCCACTACCATCAGACAGGATACCATCCTTAGGCAAACGAAAAAACAGGGGAAAATGGACTGAGAACGTTACTGAATGGAATTAAAGATCCTTCATGGAGAATCAGACATTGGCACACAACCAAGACACGGTATTTACTCGTTCCCCCACTAGAACGAGATGTGACACAAGGTCGGTTTAATGTGGGGACCCGAGCGCGTACACCCGGGAAGGGACAAAATTTCCCCTCAGCCCCCGCAACCGTCGGTTGCGCTGGCCTCGGTGCGAGCACCGATCCCTCCCTCTTGTGCAATGGGAGGGCGCGGCGTCGGGCAGCTGTTCCCCAGGGCTGGGCACCTCTTCAGTATTATTTTCCTCAGTTGCCCCTCTGTCCTTTGACAGAGAAGCCCCTGAGCGCACTCTGTCCAAGGACGGAGATGCAACCGAGAGATGATAAATGATGCGCATCCACCCCTCCAAGGAGGGGGAGTACAACGCTCAACACACAACCAAGACACAAAGGGAGTTAATCAAGCACTCAGCGATTCTATGGCCACACCTACACATGAGACCGATGATGATTATTATTTATAATCTTAAAAGCGAGAAAGATATAATCGAAATGTAGTTTTCGTCTGTCTTTGAAATTAGTTCATTTGGTACTCCTATTATTGTGTCCTTATTCCAGATTATGATATGCTTAATAGACATCTACAAGAAGGAAAGCGGTAGTTGGCTGGTTTATGTTTTAGTATTATGTTCCTTTAAACAGTTTGGATTTAAACCAAAAATCAATTCTCTTTTTCTCTTCTACATCTTTTTATTTAAAAATTGGTATTAGTAATGGTAATATTAGCGGTTTCCTTAAAGGGAAACATTAATTGAACGAACAGCTCTTTGTGATTCTGTAGCCTAGTCTACAAAGTTCGAACAGGAATGGTTTTCGCTAAGACCTACATGTTTTATTCGCTGGAAGCCATTTTAATCATTAATCTGAGAAAGCAGCTGCATAAAACACCAAAGAAATAGTCCTTATCAAATACTTGAATTGGTCTATTTATTAAAAATTAGCTGGTCGCGTGTAGTGTAGCGATTGTCGGAGCGGAAAGTGGAATCGGCATTCCGCGTTCAGATTGCAACCGTGTTAATTGCGTTCACTTTCGCACAAATAACCCTGAGAAAATGTGAATCTATCTCTTCTGTGGACCCCTCACCCAGAGATGTGTTAAATAGAAGAGTAAACTGTCCTATCTAATCTGGGCTGGCAGCCAGTCTTGGAGAATGACAACTCAGAATTCAAAAGCGTTATGGATAGCAACCCCACCCCGTAGAACCTGCTTTCTACTGAAATCACAACAGCACCACCTGGTGTGGAATGCAATGTTACACGAGAGAAAAAAAATAATGAATGTAATTTTGGTAACATATAAAATCTGTTTTTTCTCTCCAAATATTAGAATTTCATAATCTTTTTCTTCTATGTACCGTGTCCTTTCAGGACGTTGACGATCATGGCTCTCCACAATTTTCCGTCTTTTGCAGCTCTTAATAACTTTTGTCTTTTTGCCATTTCTTCCAATTCCTGCTCTGTCAGCCATTCGCTCAAGCTCACCAGGTAGGTCGTGCATTGCTTTCCTCTAACCCTTTTACCTTCAATCGATCCTGAGAGTATCAAATTTTCCAAGCGTTCTTTCCTTATTATGTGCCCCGTAAATTTCAATTGTCTCTTCTTGATGTTAAGTATATGTGTCTTTTTGGTAATAACTGCACAAAAAGAAACAGGTTTCAAATAGGGCCAAATAAAGAACAACATTTTTCTTCATATTCTGAAATAGTCGGGGGTAGGCATTAGATCAGCGTCGGTCGTATTTACCGTCAAATACGGTAATAAATATATAGTGTCACTGGTGACAGAGGTTAGATAAAAAAAAAAAAAAGATACGTGTTTTACTAAAATGTTTCCCCTCCACAATACAAAGCCCAAAAGCCACTCAAAGTAAGCGTTTTTATTCCTCTCTTGTCAAAAAAAAAAAAAAAATCTATCGAAGACATATACTCATAAGTGCATAATAAAAGGAAGACCATGATTTATTCTATGAGGAAATTTTCCGACCCCTCCGAGTTTATTAGGATTCCCCATTTATTGCCTATTGAAGAAAATTCCAACCTCCTAATTATTAAGATCCCACCTTGTATGAGGCATCTAAGTGCGTGTATCTTTAAATGCCAGAATGATATGTTTTGATAGATCGCGAATTGACGAGAGGGTAATGAAAAGCGGTTAAGCTTTTGTTTCTCGTATTGTTTTTAGACTACATTTTACGCATTAAAAGGCCGAAAACCACTCAAAGTAGAGGGTGACTGAATGAGGTTTCTGCATGACTATAAGAAGAGGAAATAAGCACAGGTTATTAGGGCATGTAGGATAGATAACGGTTGAATCTAGACTTGAATAGGTTAAGATTGTACGGATCGGAATAGAAGGATCTTCAAGTGGAAACCTAAAAAATGTGGCACATGAGGGCACCAATAATTTATTTTGCAGTTAGAGCCCTTGGCTTCATTGGAAAAGGTTGAAGGGATTCCATGCCTTAAAGAAATACAAAAAATTATACTCGCAAGTGCACACGTTATGAAGAGCTTTATCTATGTAAAAATGTATGTTATCTTAGGGTTTTTTTTTATTACAAAAAATGATCAGTGGAAGATTTCATGAAGCTATTTTTGACCTTAAGACTTTTGAAGGACCCGGAAGGGAAGGAAACTGTAAATATAATAAGAAAATAATAATAATAATAATAATAATAATAATAATAATAATTGATGAGTCACACTTATTTGATAACGCAGAATTGAGTGCAGATTTCATTGTTACCAGTTTATGCTCAGAATATAAAAATCCAATGCAAAAAAATGCCGGAATATTAAATATGAAGACACAAGTCTATCATTACATCGATAGTTAAAAAATGACTAGAAATTGCTTTACTGAACAAGTCCGATAAATTATTTCTTTCTTTTCAAAGCAATGCGATATGTACGTAGATTTTTTTTTTTTTTTTTATATAGATATCTTCATAATTCTAAAAAAAAATGTAAGATAAGTTAAATGCAGGTTATCCAAGCCTTCTCATTTTATTTCTTTCTTTCTTTCTATTTATTTTACTCTTTTTCTTTCTTTCATTACTTGGATTTTTCCTATTTATTTTTCTTTCTTTCTTAACATAGAAGATATGAGCATACCATCTCAATCTGTGTTCAAATCTGTTTATATAGCAGAGGTTATCGTTTTCTTTTTATCGAAGTCTGTTCTGGGTCTGTTTATATCAGTCTCATATTTCTCTCTCTCTGTACTCCTCTCTTATTCTCTCTCCCTCTATCGGTCTCTCTCTCACTCTTTCTCAGTCTGTCTCTCTTACTCTCTCTCCAACTCTCTTAATCTATCACTCACACACTCTTTCTCACTGTTTCACTCTCTCTCTCTCTTAATCTATCACTCACTCTTTCTCAATGTCTCTGTTTCAGTCTCTCTCTCTCTTAATCTATCACTCACACACTCTTTCTCAATGTCTCTGTTTCAGTCTCTCTCTCTCTTAATCTATCACTCACACACTCTTTCTCACTGTCTCAGTCTGTTTCAGTCTCTCTCTCTCTCTCTCTATATATATATATATATATATATATATAGTTTATATCAGTGTATATCTCTCATTTTGTTCATATCTATCTATGTCTATCGAACAATGAATATAGTTTAATTCAATTGGATATTTTTTCTGTCCCTAGTTTCGATTCAGATCACTAAACTCCAATCCAATTTCCCATGCAAGAATGAGCCATCATTTTCTGCATGACAGGTTTATATAAAACAGTTGCTTTAATACAAAGAATTAAAAAAAAAAACATTTAGAATTAGATTGCTACGATTATCATTTCCGTCTCTTAGTCTTCCGCCATCCCTCTATTACTACTTCCTCCTCAACGGTATGTACCCAATTTATTGGTAATAATTATCATTTAATAATTATATTTGTTGGGTCGAAGACAAGACAAATAAATGACTAATAAAACGCAAATTTAGAAAATTAAGTTAAACTTTCAACTAATAAGTGTTCTACTTATTAGGCTATAAAGAAGAAAATGTAGTGTAGATTTTGTAGTAAAAGAAATGGTGTTGTAATCTATTCAAACGGTCTCTAGTCTTTAGTTCCACCAGTTCAGACATTTACGGCTGGAACATGCCATGCCATTTTCACGGAGTCGAATCTTTTTCATTTCCTCAGTGTTTCAAATGTAAGAAAAGTTTTACTCGGACAGTTTTTGCCTAAGAGTTGCTACTTTGCGGGACAGTCAATCGCGTGGGTGTTTCTCTAAACCTCCTCAAGTCATAGACCAATTGTTATCTTTCCTCCTAATCTTTTCTTCCTACCACCTTATTTTCCATCTAATATCAAACCTCATTCGTCATTACCATTTTGACTAAGTTTTTTTTATGGAAAATATGGTTTACCCTAACGAAGTGTTGCTACCTGAATATATTATGTTTAATATATGCATCTGAGGTCTAACCAAAAAATATCGGGACTGTTGCTATGGTAACTGAGCTAGAGGAGGCAGAATGAAACCACTTGGCACAAATTGACCTTGAAATATGTCGCGCATGCACACTAAGTTATAACGTTCTCGCTCATTTCCGTTGCCTGTAACAGTGCTTGGATTGAAAGTGTGTAGAGTGTGGTTGTCTCCTTGATTGTGTCGAGAAAGACGAAAACTTTTTGAAAACGGTCATAACAATTGATGAATCGTGGGTGTATGGCCATGACACTGAAACCAAGGCTCAGTTTTCGCAATGCAAGACTCCACCCTCTCCCAGGCCGAAGAAAGCAAGAATGAGTCGAAGCAATAAGAAAACAACGTTGATAGTTTTCTTCAACTACAAGGGCATTATTTACATTATTCGGACTATTGTCTTCATATTTGTCGCCATATTTATTACAACGTTTCGGCCTTCTTCAGGTGGTTGGAATGTCGAACTGAACCCTTTATTTCGCTCACTGGTGAGTGGCAACACCACCATGACAACACGCGTCCCCATTCAGCGTACTTTGTGCAGCAGTTTTTGTCTACCCATCACATTCCCTAAGTTCGACAACCACCATATTCCCCAAAGAGCGCCTCATGTGACAGTTTCCTCTTTCCAAAATTCAAATCCCACTTGAAAAGAACAACATTTCAAAAAGTCAAGGAAATCATAGAGAATGTGACGAGGCAGCAGCCCGCTATCCCCACAAAAGCGGTTCCAGGAATTCTTCCACCAATCAATTTTAACGGCTGACGCTGTTTTAACGCATCGCTCTTCGTAAGAATAAAGCAATATAACGACCGATATGGCGTTTATATAACACATATATAATGCGTTAAAAATTCCCTTTCACTACCGTGTGCTGATAGCCTAGGAGTAAGAGACTCTTACTGATGTCAAAGCTGTCGAGTTTTGTCCCGGCTTGAAGCAATCGGATATCTACCTACACTGATGAGCTGTGATACAGCGAAACAGGTCCTTTGTGGACGACTCTCATATATATATATATATATATATATATATATATATATATATATATTGTCTCACCTGTCGATTAGTTGTCCTACGGCCATTGTATGCGATGGATGTTACTCTAAGGAAGCGTACGAAAAATTTGTAACGCTGCACGAACACACAGGCATGCCTTATCAGTGAGCAAATCAAAGTACTATAGATTGGCCCAGAAATTTTTCTGATTTATATCCAATCCAGAATCTGTGGTCAATCTGCAAGGAACAATTTCGTGGAATGGACATACGATGTACTAATACTGGGTCAGGTTTCATTGGAAAATATGAAAAAAGCAAATGATAATTGAAACAAAACGAATAATTCCGTTAATTTGTACAAGGGTGTGTATATATATATATATATATATATATATATATATATATATATATATGATAAAAATATAGTTTTAAGGTATTCTATATTTATGGGTTAGTTTTGTGAAAAAACTCTTTACATCTTTTTAAAAATAAATTTCAACCGAAAATAGCACTAAGTTTTCGGTCAATAATTGCAAACGGCTATGTTCACCATTAACATTATTCTTGAGGAAATACGAGCTCATTTTAACATTTGATAAGTGATACGATTGAATTTGAAAATAATATATAATGTATATATAACATATGGATACTAATTCTGAACGTTTATCATAAAGTAATGATTAGTGAGCAAGTCAAATAGACCACTACTACTATTCAGTGAATCTGATCTTCACTAGCTGATCCACAATTGTGGCCTTGGGTCAACTAAGCTAAGCTTACATACAATAGTCATATGTCGTCTGTGAGTAACATTTGCGGAGATTTTTGACCAATGACAATCCATATCCTGATTTTCAATAAATTGCCATCGTAAAACCATTAGCCAGGCATTTAACTTAGACATATAATTGCTATATTCCATAAGTGATACATGTCTTAATACCTTACCACTAACAATCCCTTTTTTCCTGATTTTCAATGAACAAAATACAGATTGTGCGATGAAACTTTCTCAAGTGAATTTAAGGTTAAAATTCTAAAATTTGTTCATAAAACATCAATTTTTCTACTACGAAAAGGATGGCCAAATATGGCACAAGTGTGACGAGCTCGCTAGACCCTACACCATGGTTAGGCGACCAATGAAACTTGATTTTAAATACAGAGATGATTGTGATACTAATTAAACTTCTTTCAATGAAATGGGAGATTTATAAATATGTAAAAGGTAAAAATCTATAATAATAAAGTGCAGTGTAAGTGTGTCCGTCTTTCCGTCTGTTTTTCCATCTCAGCAAATCATAAACAACCTGAAGTAACAGGTAGTAACTACTGTAGATACTCGCGATTAAAAATTAAATAAATCATTTAAAGTTAAATTTAAATATCGAACAGAGTGAAAGATTAAAAAAAAACAATTCTTTATTAAAGGTTAACCTTAATTTCACTTTTCGTCGCAATTGCAATTGATATCATCTAATTAAACCGCAATTAAAACTTAAACGGGGCACGGTACGTTGCTCATGTTTTTTTCTTTTTCTAGCACGTGTAATGTGACGTATTCGAAATATTACATATTTTGGGTACCCTAATGTTTTTAAGAGTGACCTTATGTGAAGGGATCATTAAAGAATTGTGATTTTAAAAGAAAATAAAAATTGCGTAGACATTATGGAGATCAGTTGCGTATACGAATAAAGAGTGTGCTGAATAAAGGTGTCGAATAAAGATAAATTAATTTTATTATTGTTAAATTCTTATAACTTTTACGTACATAGGACGCTGAAGGTAAAAGGCGGAAGGCCCAAAAGCCGTTCGCAGGATCTAGCCTAAAGTCCGCCTGAAGGTCGATTTCTAGGCTAGTGAATAAATAAATGGAACCTATCTTCATGATTTGTGTCGATCGCATCAGTGCTGAGCACATTACTTTCTCAGTCTTTTTGCCGTTTTATCGCAACGCTCAGGTCGTTTTATAGTCTACGGATCTTACGTCCGCAGACTAGATTTGAACTACAACCTTGTATCCTTGAGAGCCCATTTGATACGGACGACACCTGATTAATTTGTTCATGGAAACCCGTTAAAGTCATAGAATTTCATTTTTCTCTTCCGAATCTCACCACGCTGTTTTTTTGTTGTAATTAGTCAAAACGTAATTTTCTCAAACTGATTGAATCTTTTAGAAGAAACAATTTTCATTATTAATTATTTGCCTAGTTCTTTCGTATTACTATTATTATTATTCATTTTATTACTGTTATTTTTTTACCCCAACACACAGACAGTTTTCATTTCCTCAAAAATAAGTAGCTTTGCTCAGAAATAGTTTAACATCTGACGAGATTTGGACTCACATCTCGTGTCTTGGAAGCCCGTCTAACGGGTACAACGCCTGAGTGATTTTCTTGTTATCTCATAACTGCCGCATTTACTACAACAACGCGAACTGTTCACAGTTCAAAGTTATTAATAGGGTTTACGTTTTTAGCATATACAACAAAGATGGTTCGATGATATCTTATGAGCAAATAGGGTTATATTTTTTTATACGTTAAAATAAATTATTATTTTTGTTCTTAATTATAGATGAAATAGTAGTTATTCATTTTTTTCATAGTTTAGCTCATAGACGCAAGATGAAGAATTTGTAGCGCCAAAGTTACTACTGAAGGGAACTTAATTTTAAATTTAGTATTCAAAATATTGGACTTCAGTGCCGACCAGTTAGGCCGGAAGCCACAGGAGCCTTGCCTGGTCTAGCATAAAGTCATTACTATTATTATTATTTGCTGTTGTTGAAAACGCTTTAGACGAAAACAAATGCATTTGTATGTAATAGTTTTTAAGTAATGCTAAAAATATTTTAGCAAGAAAGAATTATTTTTATTAGATTTTAACTTTGGGGCATTTATTAAACTGAGTGCTTTTTTTTTTGCTTTTTTTAAATCTATCGCTTTCTGACGTCAATGAAACAATTTTCCTTTCTGTTTTTGTTTTACTTCTACTGCTACCTCAACACTCCCGGCATTGACTTTGATTAACGCACATTCAAACGTTTACCGTAAAAGTATCGCCAACCAGTAGGTGTAATTGCTGCATAAGAACATGCAATAAAATGGACGCCTGCTGAGGAGCGATGGTAGACCAGTTCGCGAGTATAGCGAGTTCGATCTTGGTCGCGGTCAACACGTTTTAACAGTGGCGATAGCAATGGGTGCAAAAACGTATGTCATCTCCGCTGCTCCGAACTTTTTACGAACGTGGCATGCAAGTTTTTTTTTTTCATGGCTGGCGAAAATGGTGGCGACTATATGGGGAATTTCTAAGCGCAGCTTAGATGTGGTATGAAGTCGAAAGCATGTGACACCCAGTCGTAATTGATCTAACGAGACAAGATTGTTAACCATTACACCACGTCGAATTGCACATGATGGTGACTATATGGAAAAAGTAGTGTTTGTTTTATCTGAAAACTTGCCTTATCCAACCATTTATCGTAACTTCCGGTAGTTATAGTTTCCTTGGAAATAAATACGATGCGTTACTTCCGCAGCTTCATCCGTGTGTGTGTGTGTGTGTGTGTGTGTGTATGTGTGTCTATATTCTGTCTATGTCACTAACTTAATACATCCGTCCTGGGTAAGACGATAAACTACGTCCAACTGCAAGGCGTCTGATCAGCAGGCTTTGAGGAGCATGGAACCACCTCTTAATTGCTGATGTTCTCAAGTCCACCCTGGCCCAGGGTGGTTGCACCTGTTAGGGTCCCAGCTATGAGCAAATAGTTAACCCCCCAAACTGGGGTCAAAACACTATGAAAAGTGTAAAAATAGGGTTTAATAAAAAAAATTATTACCAGCAATACATTTTTGAAAAAAAAAAATAAAAAAAAATATTACCAAGAAAGAAATACATAGATTTTTTGGAAAAAAAAATTACCAGAAATAGGTTTTTTGAATAAAAAAAATTTTGTCGGCATTAAATACCATGCCGAAAAAAAACAAACAAAGAAATAGTGTGTGTGTGTTTTTGAAGTTAATGAAATTTGAAGAATAAAAAAAAAAAATTAACAGAAATATTGGATATTTATTATATATTAGAGTTTTGGCATTAAAAAAAATATATTACCAACAATGAAAATTTTGTCGGCATTAAATAACCCATTCACGTTGATATGCCGTAAAACAAAACAAACAAAACTTAATGCATATGTGTGTGTGTGTGTGTGTGTGTGTGTGTGTGTGTGTGTGTGTGTGTGTGTGTGTGTGTGTATACTAGATTTATCTTAATCTGACACAAATGTTTAGGCGTAAGTTAGAATTGAACTCAGTCTGCAGGAGTGAGATAAGCTTTCTGATCCAGATTTCTCTATGACAAGGCAGCCTCTTAATAAATTTATGTTAGCTCATCACATTTTAACAGTATTCAGTGGTGATGACACTCACTGCGCAAGTTGTAATGACATGCTAGACTAATATATGAATAAAACAAAATATAACCCAATTTCACGAAAAGATAATTCGATTAATTACCCCACCAAAAAAAAAAAAAATGTAATTGTTGCCCAGTCCTCAATAGCCGATCAGATAGAGTTAATCGATCATTTGACAGATAAATGGATTGATTTATTGACAGCTGTTTAATCTTGTATATAAAAACGCTAAATAAACATTTCACAAGGATAAATTATAAAGCAAACAATTTAATTTTTAAGTGGGGTTGTCATCTAATCGAATCAGTGAAGCCAGTTGTTTTTTCAATAAATACTACATACACACAGACACACAAATTTGTGTCTCGCTAAGCCATTAGCTTGAATTTGAATTTCCTGTCTCGTGTGATGACTCGAAATGTCGGAAATAAGAAGAATCTTTGCTCGGTTTTTGGTTCTTAACCCTTTGAGTCCTGCCTTCCTGAACAATTTTAACCTTTCTGCCTGAGCTACTGACTCAAAATTCGCAAATAATTGGTATGTAATGTTTCATGTAATGTAAAATAGTTACAAGTGTTGACCCACCGTTCAACCGGTAGCTGGGCATGACGCCATTTTTCTCTACCACCTGTAAAGCGATGATCACGGCCTAAAGGGTTAATAATTGAGTGCAACGACTATCAGCGAAAAACAAAACGAAACAGTTAAATAGTAAATAATCTGTGGGAGGGGGTACAAAATGTTATTAGGTGTTTAAAGAAGGACATTTTAAATGTATTTAGAAATATATACAAAAATATACAAACAGAAGAGAGAGGAAGAACAAAGAGAAGAAACATTCACTCAGTGTAAAGTTGTGACTGGAAAAGATATAACAAAAAAGAAATAAAAGGGCTAACATGTTATTGTTCCTCACTCTTCAGCGCTCAATCGAAGACAAAAACATAAATAGATGCACAACGACTACAAAAAGAGAGGAAAAATTACTATCAGATAATCAGCAGTATAAATAAAGACAGTATAAATCAACTGTGCATTCAGTCTCTAGTTTTCAAAAATAAAGTGCTGCGAACTTTTGCACAGATCTAATATTTTTGCACAGATCTAATATTTTGCTCTCTGCATGTGTTCGAAGCTTTTTGTGAAAGCGACGTTTGCAAAGGCTTATTCATTTGTTCCTGAGAATGGCTTCATTTCCCAAAAGAATTATATCAGACATGTTCTTTCATGTAAAATTAATGGGTAAAGAATATGTCTGTTACAAATAGGATGCACTTTTAATATTATTGTCATTTTTTTTTTGAGAAATAGGCTTGCAGCCACATTATGTTGAAACACCGATTCCCGTATGATCACCGAAGTTAAGCAACGTTGAGCCTGATCAGTACCTAGATAGGTTGCCGCTTGGGAATACCAGGTGCTGTAAGCTTGGATATGCAGATGGTGGAATGGATAATGGCTCGGAATTGTTAATCAGAGAGCAGAGTTCCAATTCCCGTTGGGTTCTTTATATTCATTTACGGACAAATCCCCTTGGGAAAGATATGAATCCACCTCTTCTCTCTCTAGCTGGGTTAATTAAGACAAATTCTTACAATCTAAAAATATTTTTAGATTGTAAGATTTTTTTTAAGATAATGTTTTAGTGATAGAAGTCTTAATAATTAACCCATAGCTGGGAGGAAAGGGGTGGATTCGTACCAACCAAACAATCAAGTGAGAAATACTTGTATCGCTGTAATTAGCTGAAGCTTTGATACGCTCACGTATACATACACACACACACACACACGCAATTGAGGCTAGTTATTCCTAACATTTAGGAACATTTCAAAGTAAGAAAAAGTTTTGAAATAATAGTTACTCTTTGACAGTTGCAGCTTGTCAAGGAAAACCCAAATCGATTTTTCCGGCTGTTCTTTTGGGATTGGATTATAAATGTAAGAGATTTGAAGAGAATCGTCAAGTCTCTACTTCCCTAGTGATTTTCTTTTTTACAAAGATGTTCGACCTGTACAAGGCCAGAGAGCCACTCAAGGTAGAGTGTTACAGAGTAAGAGGCACGGTTTATGCGTATATGTGGGGAAGATAACGGTTAACACTAGACTTGAACAGATTATGACAGTAGTGATCGGGGAAGCATCATCTTGGGAGTCGGTTCCACAAAGCGGCGGTTAATAAGAAGTTACTATTCGAGTGGAGCTTACATCTCATCAAGGGAATACGAAGAGGAGGAGATATTAACTCACCATAATTTAGATGTAAAACAACAACAACAAAAAAACGCTTCTAAAATTAAAAGAGAAAGAAATTTATTAAGGCGAAAGTGTATATAACTTGTACAAATTGCTAAATTAGGTTTTTCTGAAAGCATTATTTGGTGCCAACAGAGATCTCACTGACCATGGATGTTTTTTTTTTTTACAATGATGTTCACCCTGTGCAAGGCCCTAGAGCCACTGGAGGTAGAGGGTTACAGAGTGAGAAGCACAGGTTATGCCGTTATGAGAGGAAGATAACTGTTAATTCTAGATTTGAACAGGTTAAGAATGTAATGATCGGGGAAGCATTCTCTTGGGAGTCATTTCCAAAAAGTAGCGGTTTGTGGGAAGAAGCTGCTAGAGTGGAACTTACAATGGAATACGAAAGGGAACGAGGGTGGTCCGTTACAATGGGCGTGGCATCGTGAGTCGTGAAGGTTAGAACTGGTGAAATTAAGGAATGTTGTTTGTCTGAACATTTTTCGTGGAAATAGCGATAGAGAAGCGAGAGGCTTGTGAGGTTTCGTCTATGAGAAAGGAATTGTAGGGTAAAAAAAGCATTTGTCACCCACGGGGAGTGGCAGACTCTTTTTGAACTCTGTCGTGAGTGGAAAGGGAAGACTGGGCACCTGTCCATATATGGAAAACATTCCATTTTCGGCTGGATCTGGCTCTTTGTAAAAGGGTAGAGGATAGCAGAATGAGTCAAGCACTTACAGGAGCGGTGAAGGGAACAGACCATTTCTCCAGTTCTCATATACAGGTTACACTTGAGTGAGGTCTGGTTTGAGTTCCAATAGTTGCTAAAGTTTCTATATTATAGTCTTGGTAATGGAAAATAAGGTTATTTTGTGCTCAATAGTCATTGTCCAGTGATTACTTAAGAAACATGACCGTCCTTATGTATAATCTTCAAATCAGCAAACTATATATATATATATATATATATATATATAATGTGTATGTATATATGTATATAGATGTGTGTGTGTGTGTATATATATATATATATATATTGTATATATATATATATATATATATATATATATATATATATATATATTGTGTGTGAATATATGTGTATATATATATATTGTGTGTGAATATATATATATATATATATATGTATATGTATATATATATATATATATATATATATGTGTGTGTGTGTGTGCATATATATATATATTGAACGTTGAAATCAACACTATTGTGACACTCCGTCTGACACCTGAATACAAATATTGAAGCATGAAACTGACAATCACCATGTAGTCGTTGTTCTCATGCCGACTGTTTATGCAAATACTCTCTCCGATATTGATAACACTTCCCTACAAATATAACAAATTATATATATATATATATATATATATATATATATATCATTTGTTGAATTTTCTTTATATAGATTATCCATTTTGTTTATTGATTATTATTTTGTTTCATATGTTCCTTTTTGGTTATATCAGAAACATGATTTTGTATTTCCTTGTAGTTTTCAGTAGTGTATATAAGTTTAAAATTTGCTTAATTTATGGGAAGAGAGTGCTCAATATCGGAGATAAATGATCTGATTTGAAAATCGCTTGTGGCATGAATTCCGCGGTGCTGATGCGTTCTTCACCATTTTAGTTTCACTTTGAAACGCAGTGAATCCGGGTTCCAGCCAAAATGATGTATTTGTTCATTACTTTCATTTGTAGTCTTTGGGAATCTTGAATTTATTCATCTATTTGGAATTCTACATGTTAAACTGAAATATTTGTAATACTCCCGAGAAGAAAACGTTACCAGTTAAAAAAAATGATGGTTGTTTGTGTGACAAAGAAAACTGGGTAATCTTTTTCTCAAACAAAAATAATAAAGGATAAGTGAAATAGAATAAAATCGTGAACAGGAGAAAATAAGATTGCATTATGCATTTGTTGTGAGAATTCTTTCAAGGAATTGCCAGGGAGGAACGCGAAAAATAGCGAAGACATTGCACCCTGGGACGCGTAAATTTTCCTGGAATCTTTATTCAGTTAGAGTTATATTTATCCATCAGATCAATCAATATTTTTAAACTTGTGAATAAATCAGCCTGGGGTATTTACATGTTGAACTATCTATCTATCTATCTATCTATCTATCTATCTAGGTCTGTTCTGAGTCTGTACCTGTTAATCTTAGAGCAAAATTTTATTCGTAAAAATGTCTTTTTTCTTTTTGTCAAAATAAAATTTCTAATAAAAAATCATGTCGCACTCCTTAACCATATATAATAATAATAATTTTCTCTTATTTAAAGTGCAAATCAACTACTTTTTGGGAAATTTCCAGGAGGTGGGCTCAAACATTTGAACTGTAGTCTATGTCTGTATGTATGTATCTCAGTCTATTCTGAGTCTGTCCATACCTATTCATCTCATCCGTTTAATTTCTCCTCTCTTTCTCATATATATATATATATATATATATATATATATATATATATATATATGTGTGTGTGTGTGTGTGTGTGGTAATTTATATGAGTTCATATCAGTCTGTTCATGTCTATCTACGTTGGGTTGAAAATGTAGCTTAATTAAAAGCCACCAGGATTTTCGCAAGTAATTAATTCTATGCAATCGTTCGATCATATTAGAATGAATACGTTCAAATGATTGTAAAATCTGAAAAAAATTCTCGTTTTTCTTTTTCTTTTTTAATGAATGACAGTCTGTTCGTATTCATCTCTGAATTTTCTTTACGTTAGTCTGTATATATCATCAGTTTAAGAGAATTCTCGGATCATTCATATGTAGCCTTTGCTTGACATCGGAACCTTTTTTTAGCATTCTTTCTGATGTCGTCATTTTAGTTGTAACTGGATTGGCAAAAAACAATCCAAATATTTTACTCAGTGTGGTAAAGTATGGCACAAGGCAGAATGGCGAGAGTAATACGACGAGACAAAAATCTTTGGAAGTCACCCTGTAAATCAGTATACGAAGCTAACCTCTGCCACTAATAAGAGATAGGTCATTATTTCAGTCACACACACACACACATATATATATATATATATATATATATATGTGTGTGTGTGTGTATTTAGGCAGCAACCCTTCTTTCATGCAAGCTTCATTAAATATGACAGACAAGGTGCTTTGATTAAGCTTTTATATAATTTCTCATATGATCTTAGAATTTTTTTCTTTTCAGTAGACAAATTATATAAAAACTTTCAAAATGGTATATTTTTCCACGACTATTTAAATTCAGGTCTCATTTAAATACTTTTGAAGACCTACTGGACCCTATTCGCAACATACTTGTTGATAATACGAATATAATAGGAACGTCTACATGTATAAAAAAAGGTTAAAAATAATGAAAGCCTTATTAATAATAAAAAAAACAACACTCAATAATATCAACTATGAACATGGACAGAATATGTTGATTATGTTTTGAAAATAAAACATTCTATAATACTAAATACATACAACAATCTATTTCCAGTTAACAGTTAATATATTTCATCTTTGAAAATGGCTAAATGCATAGCCGAAAGCGCTCGGAAAAATCTAACATTTGGACAACTTTTGCATAATTTATCTAATGAAAAGAAAAATTATATGAACAAATGAGAAATTATATAAAAAAAACTTAATCAAAAGGAGCTTGTCTATCATATTTAATCAAACTTGCATCTAATTTTGTATACATAAAGAAATGAATATATGAATCATTATATATATATATATATATATATATATATATATATATATATATATATATATATATATATATATGTGTGTGTGTGTGTGTGTGTATAAGTTTGTAATGAAATAACTGAAACAACAAGTCAAACGCTTCCTGCTTCGGTAAAAAAAACCTTATGCAAAGAAAATACTATATACTTAAAAAAAAAAAAATGGAAAATACAGATTAATTTTACTTTTGTCTAAAATACAGTTAGTAAAAAATATCAAAACGTTAAAGTTATCGCTGTTTCTCCTGTGGGTCACCAATCAGTAACACCTATGGTTTGTCCATATCTGATACATTTGTTCATGATTTGCTAATCATACATATTGCTGCCTGATGATCCACATTGATGTTTTTTCACGAACTATATTTTAAATACAGACACATTATATATATATATATATATATAATCAATTAATTCATCAAGTCTAGAATTCTCGGTAGTGGATGCACACTGCTGATGAGTCCCAAATATAGGACGAAACGGCCGTCCAGTACTTTCTGCATTCTGTTGAGGTTTTTTCTAGACTCGATGAATTACTTAATTATAATTATCTCAAATCCTCCTAATTTCTATCACTTATTTGTATATATATAATATGGCCTCGCTTGCAAATGAAACAGAGAGGTTTCCACAGGCCCTCCAATGTCAGGATGGTTCACTAAGTTCGTAACCTGACACAGTTATAATCTTAATTTTGAACTGAAATTTTCACTGTATGATTTATGACCTCTAGATAAGCGTTGTTTTATGTGCATTAACAAGATTGGAAATTAGGTTAAAAACAAATATTTTTGTGTAAAATAAATGCTTTTTTGTTGTCTTTTTTCCAACGATATATATATATATATATATATATATATATATATTAGTGGTAAATATACACATACATATGCAAATAAATTTTAATAAATGCCCTTCAGTTTTAGTTCCCCCCGCCCCATCGCTCTCCCCGACCCCTGTTTCTTTTCTTTTCCTCTCCCTCCCTCCTCTTCTGATCTTTAAGATTAGAACGTCTATTGTGTGTATGTCACCACAAAATATATCCTTTCCGGTTACATCTTTAATGTATTAGACATCCGACAACATTCTTTAACTAACCTCTCTAAAACTTCTCTCTGTTAAATTTGAGTCCCCCACATTCTCTCGTCTGTTACCCCTCTCTTTAGCTCTAACATTCGTCCCACACTCTCATACTTACACTCTCTAAATTTTATTTTTTATTTCCGGGGTTGTTTTTTCTGTTTTCTTTTTGAATTTGTAGGTATGATGAATTGGATCGTATTTACGATTCCAATGGAATAAATTATGACCATGGAATATTAGTGTTTAAGCCTTTTTTTATATATATATATATATATATATATATATATATATGTGTGTGGGGGGGTGTATTTCATATTAATGTTTCTAGAATCTTGTGTTAAAATATTCTATTCGTACAAATTCAAAGCTCTAGTGTCCATTTATCAATGTTTTTATTCTTCCTTTCTATGACCTTATGCTATCATTTACCTTCATTGAGTATTTTGGTATAATAAATACGTTATTTTGTTTTGCACAATATTTCGTTATCTTGAAATTGTGGTAACTCCGCTTACGGCAATGAGGCTAGACTGGTATACTATTATTACTGAGTAGTGAATTCTATCCTTACTAGGTGACCTATACGAAATTTGACATTAGATAGCACAAAGGGTGATATAGAATAAAACAACTTCAATCAGGTGGAATTGCTGACCTGACGAAGAATATTGCTGGGAATGCAACAAGTGATAGTCTGAAGGTAAAAGATTTAGAGAATATGCCATATTTGGTAAAACTGTCCATTCTTGCTCCATGATCTTTTACTGGGTCGCCTTTGCAACATGCAGATGGGTGTTGCACTACTAAATAACCAGTCGAACTCTTTTTCCTAGAAAAAAAGAATCCAAACACCACGGATATTCATTGAGATTGAAATGTTGAAGATGTTTTTTTTTTTCTGAACCTAGGATAGATTTTCTTCTTTTTCGAAATTCATAATATATTGATTTTTCAATGCCAGCCGCGATTTAATCAAAAAATGATTGCTTTCTTCATCGAACAAGAAAAAAGATAAGTGTTCAAAAGCGGATTGATGTTGTTTCCCGTAAGTTCGGATGAATTCCTTTTTACTAGCTTGTGAATGTGAACGACAACTAAATAGCGATAACACAAGAATATTATATAACTTGTAAACGACGACGACATATCAGAAGCTTTTACCATAAAAAAAATAAAATAATATTCAAGCCGTAACCATAAAATAAACCGCCTAACATTAATAACATCTCATACTCTTTATATAAAATATTAAATAGACCTAATAATTAAATCAATAGAAAACAGACACGACAATCTAACAGAAGAAAACGGGATATTTAAAACTAATATGTAATAACACATAAGATAAATTCAGAACTTTAAACGCATTTTTAATAAAATAAATAATAATATTTCTTTGGCAATGGCTTAAGAAAACTGAAAGCTTTCCGAAATTGGACAATTTATGTACAGCCGCAATTTTGATTAAACGACTCCTCAATTAATATGAATTTTCGAAGCAAAGAACTTCCGTTGGTCTTTAATAAATCTGTGATAATGAAAAACTGCTACCCAAATACATTATGTCTATCTATTTATCTATCGATATGTAAAAATTCAGATATAACTAAAATCTGTAAAAGGACAATATGAATGAAAACAAAAGGAAAACTTATTTTAACTGATGCGTTTCGTCCTCTGTTGCTTTGGATGCTCAGTTGATAGAATTAGCCTAACGACATCGTGAGGTCGAAACCAAGGTCGCAAATTCTATCTGACCTCCTAATTTTTAAAGTTTTATATATATATATATATATATATATATATATATATATATATATAAATATAGTTTTAAGGTGTGCTATATTTATGGGACAAAGTGCCCAATATCAGAGATAGAGCGTATGTAAATGTAAATATAAAAGTGAACATTGAAGTCAACACTCAGATGCGATAGGCTGTTTCATGCTAGGCGCAATCGCCAATGCTCACTTACATAATATATATATATATATATATATATATATATATATAGCACATAAAAATTGAGATGTGCATGGAAATCCGAGCCGCGCTACTGGTGAGGGATATATATATATATATATATATATATATATATATATATATCCATCCACACATTAGCTGTTTTATTAATTTAAAAAAAATACCAATATCGGAGCATTTTTTGTAAGAAATGGATAAGTCACCAGATTAAAATATGAACTAAAATTAAAATTACTAGACTGACCTCAAGTTATTCCGGTCCCCCCCCACCTATGAAATCTTTGCCCAGTAACAAGTTATAAATAAAATCAACTATTTATGGCTGCCTGATCCATAATTGTTTGACCTTGAATGATCGGACGATAACTGCCAGCAAACGTGGCCAACACGGTAACCTCACTCACAAATTCAACAAATTATATATATATATATATATATATATATATATATATATATATATATATATAGGGGTAGTATACAGACATCATTCTTTTTATGTCATTCTTTACTGATTTGCAGAAAAATCTCCCGTCATTGCTTCTTATTTTATGCCTAATCCATTCATACGCCTACGTTTGTCCGTACACCCTTTGTTGGCATTGGAAAAATGGCAGCCTACTTATATTTATTAATCGATACTATTTGATTCACGTAAATATCTACTAAGTTCTGGGTAGAACAATAACAAACGTGATAGAATGATTGCGTTCCGCCAGTCTTTCTTTTAGGAGAGGAAAATTCGAAAGTCCTGCATTCAAAATTTTGTCTTTCAACGTGACTAAATCTCCAACAACTGGTAATGGCACAACTATTTTACCCGAAAGAAAGGAACTCTGGCACCCCCACCACCATGTACAAAAGTATCTGTCTAGCTGAGTCTGTTAAATTACGAGGTGGGTGATGAAAAGTTCTCGGCGTTACCTACTTCCCAACATCGGAATTATGTTTCTTTTGAACTTCTATGTATTACATGATTTATTCTAAATTATATGAAATTTTGTGATAGCGTTTTGATCTGGCTGAGAACTTTTTAGCTTATATATATATATATATAAAGAAATATAGTCTTAAGGTGTGCTATATTTATGGGATAAAGTGCTCAATACCAGAGATTGAGCATGTGGCCTGACGATTACGTCTAGCATGAAACTGTCGCCTCTAAGTATTAACTTCTATGTTCATATATATATATATATATATAGATAGATAGATAGATATGACGATCCACTTATGCGAAACCTTGGTAGGTTTGTCTGGTTCTCTAGGTTTAACTATATATATATATATATATATATATATATATATATATATATATATAAAGCAAGGCACGGTGAAGTAGTGGGTAATGGCTCGGATTGAGGGATCGGAGAGCCGAGTTTGAATTCAGTCGAATCCTTGGGAAAGGTATTAATTCTCTTCTTTTCCCTCCTGCTATGGGTAAATAGCAGGACAGATTGGGTTTTATAGCCTTGGATGGCAACTGTTCAAGGAGAAGGACAACTCTGAATTCAAAACCAGCGCAGAGTCGTTTGATGACCTTGTGGCACGTAGTGCACGAGGTCTGTGTATTCGGCCCTTCAAAAAGTATGGTTGGTTCTGCACAAAGCCTTCACCACTATAATCAAATCATATGTGCTAGTGTCTGGCTGTCGCTTCCTTGAACCGCATACGTCGACTACGACGGGGAGAGTTCACCATATATATATATATATATATATATATATAAGGGGACAATATTTCCCATGTAAATAATAAATGTGTGTGATCGAGTGTTTACAGGTGCTACTTCTTTTGATGGATTGTCTGTTAATATAAAAGGAAATAGCTAAATGTTAAAAGAGCTTCAGATCAGAAGGTCATCGAACATGTAATGGTATGCCATTCGTACAATAGTAATAATTGTTTTAATTGCGCTTACTTGTTCATTGTTCAATGAGAAGATTTGAATGTTTTTGTCCTAATAAACTTGAAATTAAAAGAAATATACATTTTTAAATACACGTCCGATTTTTCTGACTGAAACTGATTTCAAAAACATATTTGAAATTTCGATTAAGTTTTACTAAACGCAAATAGATAACAATCAATAATCCATTGTGATCAAGCTCGCTACAGTAGCCAATGATTTGGTTCACAGACAACGGTAGGGCGTCCGTCAGTATCGAATTTGCTCCACTAATTACTGTAATTACGCAAAGAATAGCGGTTGCACTATACGCAGTTAATGTTTTTGAAGAGGTTAAAAATCATGCATTTTTTTTGTTACCAGTTGCACAATATACAGGTAATTTTGGGAGGTGGAGTTAAGATTCATGTGAAATAAAATCAGGTGGGCGTACTATACATGAAATCGGTTTATACAAGTATACAATATTTGTCTGCCAGATTAGCGTTATCATCACTTCATGACAAGAGGTCAATTTGTATTTACTTCACTTAACTTGGTGCAGCAAAACATCAAAATAATGGAGCCCCGTGACAATCTAACTCACTACAGGAGCTAATGATCTACTCTAAGTTAGACGCCCATTTACTTACTGACTATAACTTAATAACCATATTAATGGTGGTTATGGGATGACTGAACTTACTACACGAGCCAAGTGTCTCTCCGACTAACATGATGACAATTGTTCTAAGGCCTGGAAAATAGGAAATTTATT
This sequence comes from Acanthosepion pharaonis, assembly GCA_903632075.3. Classification (NCBI taxonomy): domain Eukaryota; kingdom Metazoa; phylum Mollusca; class Cephalopoda; order Sepiida; family Sepiidae; genus Acanthosepion; species Acanthosepion pharaonis. The sequence goes on from CAHIKZ030003132.1 coordinate 105,572, forward strand.
ATTTATTTTAATTACTGCATTATATTTTCTAGGAACCAAATGGATCAGAGCTACGCTTTATCTGTTGGCGAAATTCTGAGACTATCTAATGAATGTCACGCGATTATTATTATAATTATCATTATTATTAATAATAATAATAATAATTTTGTGAAATCCTTCGTCTTTCTTTATTACTCTTATTAATTTTTGAAAATTCATTAATCAACTGTGCCAATCAAACCATTTTGATTTATTGGATTTCTTGATAAATTCATTTTTTTTATAGCATTGCAAACAGGTTTGAAAACTGACGCAGTCAGTTTAAATTATCCCAGAAATTATGCCAACTTTCTATCTTAGAATGCAATGGAAGCCCACTGATGTGCATTTTCTTTTTAATTTTCGGATTTGCAAAAATTGTAAAAAATGAAAATTGTACTACCTCGATAGAAACGTTGAACGTAAGTTAGAACTTTGCATTTTTCAATTGTTAATTTGAAAATTTTATTTCTTTTATCTTAATTTTAGTTGTTTTTCATCATGAAAGAAATACTCGGCAAAAATTAATATTTCCATATAAAAAATATTATGACAATATTAATATTTTTCATTTCACACGACAAATTATATAAGAATATATAAAAAGGGTGCGCCGACATGGAATAGGGTTTGCATATAATTAAAAATACAATAACTTTGTTATTCACTTCCACTTCATTTTATTGGCCTTGTACAAGACTCTTTTTGGCATGCTCTATATTTACACGAGCCAGATCAGATCATAAAATGAAGTATTGTTGCCCAATCCTCACTTTCCAATCTTCACAGAGTTCAAAAGCGTTTGCGCGGCCTTGTGGGTGATAAATTGTTTTCCACTTTACACCTACTTTTCCACAGACGAAAAGCAGATGTTCGGGTGAATTACATTTCTTGTTTCACAGCTAGGATCCATCATGTCACGTACATGGAGTCGAATCATCCTCATTTCCTTCATATTCCATTGGTTCCATTCAGATACCTTCTTCCCAAGAACTGTTGAAATATGGAACGGACTCTCAAGGAGACGCTTCCCCGATCACTAGAATCTTAACCTCTTCTAGTGGAAAGTCATTCGTTATCTATCCTACATATCCTCATGATATGCACCTATTGCCTTCTCCTTGTATACCCTTACAACAACCTCATTTAGTAAGTCTCTACCTTGAGAGGCTCTTAGACTTTGTATTGTGTGAACAAAATTAAATAAAAAAAAAAATTGAATTAAGCCAAATAAATAAAGTGCTTCGGCGTTGGTTAATAAATAGTAAGAGTCTTGAATATGAAAACGAATATAGGAATCTCGATCCTCACTGGGTGACTTGTATTCGTGACCTTTTGACTCACTAGTCTACAAGGTTGTTCTGAAAAGTTATCGGTCTAACTCACTTCCCAAAATCTAACCAAACATAATTTTCTCGAATCTCTTTTTGGTCAGACTGACAATTTTTCAGCACCCACTCGTACTAAGCGCGGGTGAATGTCCCGATAGCATAGTGGTTATCGATGCGGAAAGTGGGATCCGAATACTGAGTTCAAATTCCAGTCGAAGTCCATGCGCTCATTTTCGTACAAATACACTTTCATTTCTTCTGCCCCACCAGCTATGGATTAAATAAAATAGACTAAGCTTTCTAGCCTTTGTTGGCAAAGTCTATAACAAGAAGATTCTAGATTCAAAATCATTTGGGCTTGGGGCTGGCAACTGGCGTTGTGCGGTTCTCCACATGGAAGGAGGAGAGGTCATCTCTCTCACGTCTACTAAAGGTTAATATTTCACATGCTTGCAGATGGAGACAAGTTGTCTTCTATTGCAATTGTGGGATTTGTCTCACAATACAAAGTATAAATTAGCATTTTTCATTCTACCCGAGGAAATAATTAAAAATTATCTATGCTATAACGTATTCTCGCCACTGTTAATAACATACACGTTGATTTTAAAGCCAAAAACTATGTGTATATATATAACTGCTAATTAAAGTTTATTCACTGCCATGGGTCACTCCGTAGTCAAAACAGTTGTAATTATCGTCTTTAGACTTCGAATATTTTGTTGCCATGTAAATGTGGCGCATTCTTGCTTTGAGCACTGGTCGAAAATAATATTCATGTATAACACGCAGTTACTAATTTAGGGGTTAAATCTGACTAAACGCAGGCGTTATACGAAGTGAAATGTGATATATAATAAGTGAAATATAATTTAAACGAGGCAGGTGCTGAAAAGATCTCAGCCCAGCGCACTTCACAGAATCTGACCAAACATCAGGAATTTTCTGAAAGGGCTTCATGATCGGGTCGTGGATTTTTTCGTAGGAAAACAAATTTGTGGAAGAATCCCTTCTTTGTAGGTACTAGAACTTTTCAGCACCTCTCCTTCTCTCTCTCTCATATATTTATATATATATATATATATATATATATATATATATATATATATATATATATATATATATATATATATATATATATATATATATATTGTATGATAAGTTTTCAAAATGTAGTGATGGAAAATATTTCATAATTGATTGGTCATTCAAGCTTATGTAACAGCGTTTCCCCTTTTTTATACATTCAATACCATCACTTGATAAGACATCAGAAGTGTAGAAACAAAATGGTTATTTTTGTAGTGATTTTATAACATATTTATGTTATAATGTTTGAATAAATAATTTATATATATATATATATATATATATATATATAATTTGTATGAGGTAAATTGTTTGGATCTTATTAATTGTCGTTCACTCATATATATGTGTGTGTGTGTGTGTGTGTGTGTGACAAAAAATGTACATACGTACGTGCAAATATTTGCGTGTGTAAGTAAATTTATTCCTCGGGTGTGATATATATATTGTGCTCAATGTTATGAAACAGAGCTATAAGTATATATTAATGAACCTACATAATATCCAACATCGATAACACTACTCGGAGTTTGATGCAGTTAATGCAATCTTCCTATATATTCCGTAGTGTAACAATTTATCAAAAATGATTTAAAACCTTTCTTCTGTATAGTAATTATATATTAAATGTGACCCGATATATTATGGCGATAGGAGAAAAGTTAAGCAGTTTCTGTGATTGTATTTCAGTGCTTACTGCATTTGGTTTTATAAAATCAAAAGAAGGAACACTAATAATAGAAAAAGAACTACTCCACAGATGGAGTGGATACGTTAGCGAACTATTTCATGATGACCTACAGAAACCTACAATACACAAAATATGAATGGACCGGAAATATTAAAGTCTGAAGCAAGATAGGCCCTGAAGAAGATCAACAGGAACAAAGCAGGACTAGATGGAACCGTAATAGAAAATCTCCCAGTCTTAGACGATTTCATCATCGACAAGATCACAGAAGTAATAAATAAAATATACGACAATGGCTACATGCCTAATGACCTTAGTAAATCCATCTTCGTAGCGCTACCTAAGAAACCAGGTGGAAATGAATGCAAGCTCCATCGGACTATCAACTTAATGAACCACATAACCAAGCTAATAATCCGAATTCTGATGAATAATGGTTGTACTCTTCTAATGATATTACAGTATTTATTTAATCGAGTTAATGATTTACATCAAATATTGTGTTAAAGAAATTGCTACCAAGTAGGAAAAATGTTTTTTTTTTGTTAAATAATTTTTGTAGCGGTCTACAGTGGCCATCATCCTGAAATATGAATTTTATGAAATAAAAAAGATAGTTATTTAAGGACGTCAGTTACATTATTTTCAAATCCCGTTATAGTCGTAATTGTGGGGAAATTATTCTTTATTGAAACGATATTGCTAGCGATATTTTTGAGTTTTAGTTTAAAATGTATTTTTGGTTTGGGATTTTGTAATTATTTGCACCAAAAATACTAAAAGTGTTTCCGGTAGTTTTTTTTTTCGCTGTTCCTTAATAAAAAATCGGGAGTGGTTTAAAAATAATTTGGCCTTATTGGTTAAAATTCCGTGTATGGTGTGAGGCGCCCTTAGAATAATAATGTGTAATTGAGCAGACTCAGGACTGAGAAAAAGGAAAAAAGAAAGCCTTTGATATAATCAGTGAGGGTGTGTTTTTGTTTTTACACCAATTTTAGTTAATTTAACATGCGTTTGGAATATTTCTTTCTTTTTCCTCTGTGTTAAACAGAAGTTTTAGTGAAAAGAAAATGTTTTGTTTTAAAAAGAAAGCAATTAAATTTATAATTTAAATCTTATAAAGACCCTTTAGGGCCAAATAGTTTTGAGAGAGAGAGATTGATTGATCATTTGACTGATCTTTTACCTAGAATTATCTCGATTTTTGTTTTTATTTTTTGCAAATAGATTTTGAAAACATTTTTTAACAATGTTGTTTTACTTTGTTATAATTTTACGATATTAATTTATTTTAAAGCCGAGAAAAAGAAAAAAAAATGTCGGAAGTGAACTTAAAACGATTGTCTCGATAAAAGAAATTTCTATTTACCCAGAAGAATTGTCGCGCTCCAAAAAGTATGAAATATCAGTGAAGACGATTTTCTATATAAAACCTATACTTTTTCAATACACGTTTCGTCTATACATTTAATTTTGTATAATGCACCCTATTTCAATTCGTATAACGCGCACGTTTAGGTACACTTAAAGTATCAATATAGTGTGTACGCATTATGAAAGCGATCATATCGATGTACACGACTTTATTTGCCTTTTTTGGTGTTGTTTTCCTTCAGTAATCATAATGATAAAACTAGAAAGAAAAAGGACAATTGACTATAGGGAAAACTACGTAATTTCAAATTAATTCCAGCAACTGGGAAACAAGGCAAAAATGAGTTTCACAGTTACTCAAGTTAACTTGAATCACGTTATTTTTTGTCTCATGTTTCTTTTCAAAAGGTAGAAGCAGCAGAAAATAGTTCTTTTTAACTCCTGGCAGAAAACGAAGTTTGAATAGAAAAGTTACTCATCAGAAAAATAATTCATGTATGAAAGTAGAATGTAAAATGCATATTTTTTGACTAGAAAAAGTGCCGCATTTGACACGGAAAAAAGTTCTTGATTAAAAAGATTTCACAGTCATTATGTAAATTCTTTTATTATTCAGAGAACCAAATCGTGTTTTTCAGAAAGAATTTTGTAAGAAAATCATTTTTAGTTTCGATCCTCTGTTAGTTTATTTTTGACAAATTTTTATAAAAGTAAAATAAATATTTTCAGAATTACTTGGATGCAACAATTGATTGTCTCAACATTCCAGAATTAAACGAAAATTGTCGAGTACCTTTCTATAGTAATTAATACAAAATATTGAGAACGTATGCGATTGTATTTTTAAAAGTAGTTATCAACCGTGACAATGACTAGTGATTTTGTTAGCAAGATACTGGAGTTACGTGCGACTTTTATGATCAGATTTTACAAAAAAAAAAAAAAAAAAAAAATAGGTGGTGGCACTATACACAGGTATTTTTTTTTTGAAGAGGTTAAATGTCATGCATTTTCGGTGACCAGTTGCACTATACCCGGATACATTTTTTTTTTCTGGTGTGGTAGTTAAAATTAAAGCAAAAATATTCCGGATTTTCGCTATACATGAAGTCGATTTATACACAAGTATATACGGTAACTGAATTACTAATTATTTTAATATAGAATAAATATCAAAAGGGTTTTTTTTCGGTTATCAGGATTTAATGCATGCATTACTGACATAACTATGCCTAATTATTAAATCAATATTTGGTATATGTATATATTAATATTAACCAAGTTTAGTAACATCCATGACGCTATAGGAATGGCTGGCAGTGGCTAAAGCCACTTCACTTTTTACTGGAATAAAAAACTAAACAGAATAAATTCATCTACTTGGACTCAATCTATGACAACTCTGTTGAGCTAATTTGAATCGTTTATCGAAATTATTACTGGCATTCATTTTCAACATAAATGTTAAAACTTCATATTTATTTATTTCTAAAACTTTTACAAGGTGATTGAAAATTAACTTTCCATTTTAAAATACTTATAATTTATTAATTAACTGTAAGTTTTACAAGAAATAGATATGAGAGGAAAGCGTTTAGCCTGGGATTTTATTTAAAATTCGATATGGGCCCAGATTTTGCTAGCAGCTTCTCGAGCCGCCCAGGGATTGCGTCAACTGATTTAACTAGAAATTTTTGTGATATGGAAGACATAACTTTTTGTATTCACCCTTAAAGTTCTTCCAAAGTCTTGGTTTGGTATAGTGGACTTGCTCCTTTAACCAACTCCAAAGAAAAAAAAAAAAATCACATGGTCAAGGCTCCTGGCTGGTGACATACATAAAATAGGGAGATACTTTTCAATCACCCTGACACGTGAAGAAGTCTACAGGTCTCATTCTAGAAAATAAGTACAAACGAAATGAAAAAAAGTGTATTTAAAATCGAAACAAAAAAATGTTACGTTTCATACATCTGAAGATTAATTTTATACGGTGGGGATCAGATAAAAAAAAAAAAAAAAACAGAACCACGAATTTTTCAAGCTTGAGATTTAACCAATCATTCTTTTAATATTTAATTTAGCTCCCCCTCGACATTTTATTTTGTGACATCATACAAGGGTAAGTATAGCGCATTCAATAAAGATTAAATATCACAACCGCTGTAAGGATTTGATAAAAAGAGGAACGTCGTGTATTTACTTGGATTACCGGAGTCCGAGAGAAGGCTACGAGTGTAGGGAATTCAGTAAGGATAACGGCATTGGCAATAATCAGTAAGACTAGATTTTCCAAGTCAACTTATATCTAATATATATCTACTCTTTCATCTAATTATATCGATAGATATGACGCATTCATGTGAGTAGGTGTAAGTCTACTTTTGGGCCTCCATCTTTCTATCCATTCATGAAGAAGCATGCAAAGACTCGAATGGGTATTTTCGAATATGTATTAACTTTTATTTAGTGCGGTAAAAGGAGAAGTGAAGAAAGTGGGGATTGTAAAATTGTATTGCGGCAATCTTCCAGAGGTGTGTTGAGGTTCAAAATCAATATTCGAAATTTTGGCTTCATACCTGTGTTTTTGTTTTCATCACACCGAAGAATGGGGATATATATATATATATATATATATATATAAAATGGAAAAAAAAACAAAAAAAAAAACAGAATAAGAAATAAAACCAAACCTACTGGATTCCCCCACCTTCGAATTTGAAAGATCGTCAGGCCAGGTTCAATCTTTGTCTTAGTTCGTGGTACTGATCTCAAATTTGGATAATTCGTTTTATTGTTACCGGAAGTGAATGTTTTACCTTAATATGAATGAATTCAAGTTCAGTTATTCTTTAAAAAATATACCAGTAAAAAAAAAAAAAAAAATTGCCAAAAACGAGTTCTCCATATTTAAGGCCAGTATCACGAGCTAAGTAAGGCAAAGATTTAACTTAGCCTGACGATCCGAAACTCAAGTAGCTTTGGTTCTGTTTCCTATTCTATATATTTCTTACATTTTATAGGCTCTACATCGTAGAGATTTTCTAATCGCTGCTTAGATGTGGCACAAGGCCAGAAGTATGGAGCACTCAGTGAGGATCGAACTCACTACTCAGTTGTAATTGTTCTAGCGATACGACAAGCTTGCTAACCATTACACCAAGCCGAGGTGTCCAAAGAGTTTCCAAGCGTAGCTTAGATGTGGCACAAGGCCGAAAGCATGGGGCATCCAGTGAGGATCGAACTCACTTTTCAAATATTTCAGTAGTAACTGACCTAGCAAGACAAGCTTGCTAACCATTACATAGGCTCTACATCGTATTGAGAGCTTTTTATTACCAGTTTCACTATAGTTGGATCTTACTAACTATTGTATTTCTTATATATATATATATATATATATGTGTGTGTGTGTGTGGTGTATGTAACTCTATTCATATCTAAAAGACTAGGAAATAAAATTTACAGTAAAATTGAAATAAGAATTTCATATCAACCGCTACACCAAATGATCTCAGATCAAATACAAAGAGAACACTGTTGTTAATACACACCAATATGTAAGAAACATTATTGAAAATGATTCACATAACACACGGTAAAGAGTTTAACAACAATTGACCCTAGACGCATCCACAATTGATTGATGGATGGATTTATTTTTCGACTTTTTCAAGATTTTTTAATGTCAGAAAATAGTTTTAAATTGTAAGAATTACTTTTGGAGATAATAATGATTAATTAATAATACATGTTCTACTAATTAATATCTGGGGAGGGGGGTCCCACAGACGCAGAGACAGGAACGACCAGAAGCCGCCGGTTACCGATGCAGACGCTCCTTGGATTTTCACCAGAGCCCTTGTTAGCCGGCGTGTGTGTCAGACCTGTCCGCCTTGGGTGGCCCCTACCAGGAACGAAGTTCCGGGCGGCATAGCTCTGACACTACCGTTTACACCCCACCACCGACTGTGAGCTAAGGGTTGGACTTTGAACCCCGCGGCAAGCAAGAACGTTATCCGAGTAGGCCTGGGTACCCTACTTCTGTAATTTATCCCAAGAATCTTCTTCTCATAACAGGAAGAAGCCGGCTCAATCCGCCCAGGGTGAATGCCGCATCAGACAGACAGAATTAATATCTGGAGAGGGAATAAATGGATTCATGACTTACCCAATAGTATTTGCGCGTAAGTGAATATAACGAACCCGATTGGATTTGGAACCCCATTCTCCGATTTCCAATCCCGAGCTGTTAACCATTACGCCACCCACATATCCAAATATCACAGCACCTGGTATTCCCAAGCGATCACCCTTCTAGGTAGTGACCAAGCTCAAACGAGAACCAATGTTTCAACGTGGTATGGCGGTAAACCAATTTATTTGAAGTGTTCTTTTGTACTTCCTACAAGGTCAAAAAGACATTAGACATGGCCAATGCCACTCAACAAAAAATGCAATCTGGCCTTTAACATTTTCGTTTAAATCTATTAATTTATTTCCTTGTAAATCTTTATGAAGGGAAAACAGAAAAACTTTCAGAATTACTTAGATGCCATGAGCAACTGCTATAAAGTATACTGAACATATAAGTATATTTTTTTTATCAAATACAATCGCATAAGTACTGACAATGCTGGGTAATTTTGCTAGTGTATAATATAATTGAATTGTTACTTATTCTAATATAGAATGAATAGAAAATCACTAAGAAAATATTTTTTATCAAGAATCAATGCCGGTATTGCGGAGTTTCTGAAGACAAAATGAATTTTCCTTTTATAGTAGATGTCATATATGAGAGCAAAAGAAATGTTATTTAAACTGATTTTTTTTTCATTCGTTGTTTGATCTCACCTCGCCTTCACACACGGCCGTAGGTTTTGGATGGTAATGGGGTGTAAGCTGATAAATAATGCCTCTTCCTAATAGGTGTCGCACTGTCGACCAACCAAAAGTAACTTTTGTCATTTTAGGAGACAACGTAAAAGTAACTTAAACTATGTTAAAATCTAAATAAGTAATTAAAATTCATTAATTAAGAGAAGGAAAAACAACGCTAACGTTTCCGACTAAACTCTGAAATTACTATTTATTTATTTTCAATAGGAGTAGGTTCGCCTATCATCCTGTTCACACTCCTCCAGTTTTTTTAACAGGGTTAGAGGTTTATCCTTTGTTTCCTGTTTAGGATTGGGTTTCCGGTTCTATTTAAAAATCTACTTCAGCTATATACTTATAATAGCCTAAAATCTGAAATTTTATTACCAAGCTTAGTTTACTAATAAGCACTAATAAGCACTTTAGCGGATCAAAATTGCAAAGGTCTCAGTATTCATAAGGAAGATAACTTTTCAGCAACTAAATAGACGCCAGGACCATTAGAACAGCCATGCATGACAGCATAAACCTTAAATAAGGCACATTCCCACGGAATCAATGAAGGCCAGATAATTGGAAAGGTGCAAGAAAGTACTCAAATACATCAGGAATCATGGGCCCATTGTTAGAAGAATCTTTGGTGAACAAATCTTTGAAATGAATAAACGACTGGTACATCGCGGGGTCAACAGTAGATGCCAAAGAAATCTTCCTGACTACGCATTCAGCATAGGTCTTGGTCTTGGGTGTTGTGGACTCTGACGAGAAAATGTCGCGCGTATTATTCTACAAATTTGGAGAAGAGCCGCGTGTTGTTGTCTACTGCAAAGTCCTGGGGTATTATGGCTCATGGCAAACTACTAAAAAGGTAAATATGCGTGGACTAAGGGCGATGCTTCCAGCCACATAGCCAAGAATGTGCATAGGTTCCGCAAAGCTAACTTTATTGATTTCTTGACAGTGGACTTCTCCCAAGCGTACTTGAACATGCTAAACAACGCCGTATAGCGTTTCAAATCAGGCAAGCAACAAGATCTCCCACCGAAACTTCGATACCCCCGATGAGGTATAGGCCAAGACTTTCAAGGTCTTCGTGCTTAAAACTTGCGAAGCTGTTTTTATTGTGTTGACATTGTAATTGAAAATAGTGGAAGTCACATTGAGTAAATTATTCATTTTCATATTATCTATAAGATTTATTGATATATTTTTGTATTAAAAAAACTAAATATATATTTATGCATAATAAATGGTTTTTGAAGGTCGAAACAATTTACCGTATCCTGTATGTATAAATTTGTTTCAGTATTTCATATCAATCTTGGCAGTAAAACCTGCAATAAAGAAATCATTTATCTGTGGTGATATTTCTAGTCTTCTAGAGCTGATCTCTTGGACAAGCCTTTTCTTCATCTCAAAGAAATTATTCATTTATTTTTTTTCATTTACAAAAAAAAAAAAAAAAAAAAATAGTAAAATAAATGCAATATGTTACACAAAAGATTCCCACGTAAATCACTGCAAATCATCGAAGTCGGCGCAAAACTATTAGAGGCAATAAATAGATTGTCAATACTCAATCTATTTTCAGTTGGTCTTTTCCGCTGGAGAGGCGATTGCACTCGCGACACATAAAGGTGATGGAATGAGATTTATTTTGTTGTTGCCTTTACGAATATTGCTTTCCTCTTTCCACGTAAGAATTCTCTGACGTTTCCTTTTGAAAAAAGAGGGATTTTGAACCTCCTCAAAGTTATCGCGTATTTAAAGGGTTCTACAAATTTAGTTCTGCCAAAATTATATTCCTTTCTCTATTTTTTTCATTGTTAGTTCCGGACTATTCAAATAACCTCAAAGAATTAAACATTATTATTTAAAAAAAAAATGTCACACCGATATCTGGGAGCCCTCGTTGTGGGGTAAGTCTACTTAATATTCTGACGTGGATGCATCATCGTAATGAAATGGTTAGTACACTTGTTTTGAAGATCAGTACTACTGAGTAAAGAGTTCGATTCCTATTGGATAAACCATATTTGTTGCTTTGCGTGAAAACCTAGGCTAAATAAAGAAAAAGAAAAGAAACTTTGTAAATCTTCAGTATATTTGCCAATGTCAGTGTTGTTGATAATTGAATTTTCAGCACTTCCTCGCTGTTTGAAAGTACTTCATGGCCTTCTTCAGCGTTCCAAACATTTTGGGTGCAATTGTAAATTTTATATTCTACATATTTTCTTTTAGTTTCGTTCCCTGCTAAAGTCATTGTATCTATGTAAGATTTTTTTACCTTGTCGTTTTCCTGTAACAGCTTCATTGACAGTCTGACAAACCCTATCTTCGTTATTTATGATGAACACTTCTAGTTTCCTCTTCTGGATACAATTAGGAATTTCAAAGTTTTTAAATTTTTACTCTATTTGATCTCTGTGACAGTTTTCTTGCTTGCGTTTATATCATTTTATTAATGGGAGCATTATAGGATGAATATTTTGTATATCCCTTGGTATATTATTGAGATTTATTATGTATAAAAATACATAATTAGGGCACAAGGGCACAAGACCAAAACAGGAGAGGAGTTGAAGCTGGTCGACATTAACTATCTTATACCTAGATAACCTCACAACCCATTCACGCATTACAATTTTCACATTCACCATAAAAACTCATCCATCACCAGTCAATCTCCCATACACCACAATACCGCATCCTCTCAAGGGGGTCCTACCTTTGGTATATTATTGTTAATAACCCACCGATCTTTCAACTCTTAAAAGATCTTAAGGTAATGGCATATGCAAATTAGTAACGTCTGAATTAACATAATGACAGGATAGTTCCATAAGATTTATATTAAGCTATTTGATTAATTGCTTTTACTAATTAATCGAATGGCAGAAAATTTCAAATTGAGTACATCCTCTATCATGTTACTCATATTTTACTTGCATTCCATTCCTGCTGGCTGTATTCCATTCACTTTATCGCGTTGATTACCACTACAACAGTTTTTCTCAAAACAAGCGACGTTTGTACAAAGTCTTGGATTTTTAAAAAAGTATTTTTTATACTAGTATGCAACTTTTAAACCAGACAGACATATTGTTGAAATATTGTTAAACACGGTCTTTTCTTTTTCTTAAATCACGCTGTTCTCCAAGTGTTGCAAAATATTTGAAGAGTTACGTCAATCATTTTGTTTATTATTATTATTATTGAGTGAGAGAGCAAGTACTAACCTACAAAGCCTAATATATCCATCAATCGAATAAGAGTATGCCAGGTACATGCATTACAGCCAAATATGTGCAATATGATGGCAGATTTTGTTAAAAACAGCGCATAACCGTTCAGGTTTGATCAGGTTAGAAATATCTTCAATTTGGTTAATCCAATCCAAATAAATGGTCTCCAATTGAAGATGTTCCCAACTTTATAGATATAACCCACGGGATGTCTTCAAACTTCATCATTCGTTACAATATTCCTATACCCCTCCTGCCCATGAACAGAGATTCACAATGCGTCAGTATCCAGGAAACAAGCTTAACTAGTTCAGATGAGGCAACTGAGAAGTAGATCAGAGATACTGATTGGGAAATTTAATGCAGCTGATTTTAATTCACTACAGCAAAACGATGGAGCCACGGTGGAGTAATGGATAGCGGCTCGGATTGAGGAATTTGAGAGCCGAGTTCGAATACTCTTCACGTACCGAGTTCGAATTGCAATTACGTGCTAATACCCTTGGAAACGTATGGTGCCTCTTCTCCCCCACCCAGCTATGGATTCTATAGCCTTGGATGGTAACTGGTCTGCCGCTGAAAGAAATGACAACCTACTAAGGGAAAATATCTGCCTCGTCAGTCATGTATTGAAGGATTGCCTAATCGTACATCACGCATGGTACATAACTGATCTGACAGCAAAACGTGCGAATGTTAACACTGCCGATCAGTTAACATCAGAGAGCTGTTGATAATGTAGTGTCAAGGCATTTATCATCATTATAATTATTATAAATACTTCTACTATATAAGCGAATCCGGTTCGTGTTTTACATTTTCATATATATATATATGATAAAGAACAAATAAGAAACGTTTATCAATCTAACATGTTCCACTTTTATTCAAAGAATGAGATATGGAGAAAAAAGAAATAAATTATATTATTTTTACTTTTATGTTATTTGATTGGTCAATCATGTTTCATACGCATTCGACTCGTTAAACAAACGTTAGTATAATTTGTAGCGTTCCGAATTCAAGAAGAGTCGACGGTGTCCATCTGAAGTTTCAGGAAATCAACGGATTTCAAGCCTAACTGAAATTGCTATTTGTAAATGCAATTACTTATATATAGTGTAACCCGGATATAAGAGACCCGGTTATAAAAAATCCCTGATATAAGATAGATTTTCTCTGGTCCCAAATTAGAGCCTGTGTTAATGTAAACAAAATAAACCAAACCCGGATATAAGAGACTTCTTCTCCGGTCCCGACAACTCTCTTATATCCGGGTTACACTGTATATACATTTGTTCAGTTTCACGGCTAATGCACACTTTAATTCCTGATCGCTTCCATGTCTTTTGCGCATGATTTTCAGTACAATGCTGAAAATTTTCGAAATTCCGTGTTTAACTTTTTCTTTATTTGGCTAGTTTTTGCCAAAATATAATAATGAGAAAAGAATAGAATAGTCGTAAAGCCGCTTCGCAGCAATAAGAAAATAAAACTTGTCTATATACACCAGAATTAAATAATTAAAAAAAATATTCTGCTATTTTTATTGAATAGACTCAGCTTCCTTGACAATAAATTTAGTTTGTAACATTGGTAATTTAACTAAAGGATGCAAGCTGTAATTTAATTTACACGCCGTTATTTTAATAGAATAAACGGAAAAGAGTGGTTATTGCAAAAGAGTTGTTTGTTTGCATATACCCACCACCAAAAAAAAAAAAAAAAATCACTTACCCAACGCCTTTTTCAGGTAGATAGATAATGGCGAATAGACTTAGAAATGAAGAAATTGATATAAATTCATTGATAAATCAATCGACGGATAGATCGATCGTAAATGGTGGTCGCCGCATTTAGATATGTCTAACAGCTTCTGGGAGTCAGTGTCCGAGTCTAAGAAACATAATTTCGAATGTTTATATACATATTCATTTTTATTCCTGTCTGAACATTTCCCAGATTAAACATTGTTTTCTAATCTGTTTATCTATCCTTTTATGTTTTGGAATTGAGTTACTATTGTATATTAGACTGGGTCTGTGTACGTATTTCTCATCTATACAGCTGTTTAATGTTCAAAGCCAGGTAAAAATTCAGGATAACGAGGGCTGATTTTTAAAAACGGATTATTGTCTTAACATATTTGAAAACCGGTAAACTCAGGCCTGTTAGAATTTGTACCGTACTTACATTTCTAAATATATAAACACATTGAAACCCATATATTTTACATCTGTTCCTTATTTTACCTCAAATAGCTGATCTTAATATGCTATTCGTGTTCTAATCTTGATATTCCGTTTTTGATTTTTATTCTAGTAAGTCTTATACGGTGACATAATATAAATTGATGGAATACTCAAGAATAATCAGAATGGAAGAATCAAATGTGGAATATTAGAATTAGAACACATACATCATATTCAGAATATAAATTTGTGCAAAAGAGGGAAGAAAGCGAGAAGAGAACCGATACGCAGAACTGGGATAACAGAAAGAAAATCAAATGCATTTAAAGAAATGATTAACGCTTTAATTCGCTATTCTAAGAATATCTAAACTCGGCCTTTCTTGAGTCGTAAATACCACTTATTTTGTGGAGCTGGGTATATCATGATTTCATTAGAGCAAAATATTTACTTATCTTTAATTTATATATTACAAAGGACCACTAAATGCTCAAATAAAGTGACATATCTTGCTTTTGATAAGACTACGCTATACACGAATGTACATGCATAAAGCTATTTATTATGTATAATTCATTCGGGGAACTAGAGTTGATCGAACTCATGGTACAAACCAGAATATTTGAGAAAAGGTTTGCAAAGTAGGCACTGTTTGTTTATTTTTATGTAAAGATTGACTTAATTTCTCTAAGTCTGGTATGTGGCCACAACAGTCTAAGAGCGCTACGCGAAGTGTTCCCGCGAATAACTGAAGTATTTCTGAATTTGTCAGAAGGGATAAAACTAACGACATTACACCAGCATGGTCGGCCAAATATAGCTTTATAGCAGGCGCCTTAGGTCTATATATATATATATATATATATATATATATATATATATATATATATTTATCAGTAGGTATCAACTTCAAAGATAATGGATAATTTGGTTACAATTCAGTCCTTTGGTGGTAAAACTCGGGTGATCTTCCCTGGGCACAGTTCTGCCCAGACGACTTCCAAAACTTGGCTGTTCCGACAAGATCCAAAGAAATAGAGGACATTTCATTTGGGGCCGGTTTGTCTGTAGATGTTGTCGAAAGGTTGTCAGTAATGATACCCAATCATTTTCGAGGCTATAGTCCAGATTGTCTGTCTGGATTTACATCCATAGTCTTTTCCGGGTTTCGATATAACCGCAAAGCAGCGGTTTTCTTCAGGGTTTTCCGTTCCCGGGTTGATGAGCCCGATCTATCAAAAGCAGCTGGATATGACGTACCAATAGTCCGCCTTCGCCACTTCTCCGAGATGGAGGTGAATTTAGTTGTCAGACGCTATTTTATAGACAGTGGGAGCTTATCCCACTACCACATCCAGCTATTGGAATATATGGATATATATATATATATATATATATATATATATATATATATTATTGTGTGTGTTCAGACGGTCTAAAGTACGCCATATCAGACGGAGGGTTCTTATAAAGGAAAGCAGGTTCGGTCCCTACTGAATCTTTATTAATTCTCTGGAAGGCGCTGACCAATAAATGTAATTTCAATGTTTAACTAAATAAAAAAAATAAGCAAAGAGTTTACTAATAAACATACATCCGATAAAAAATAACAATTAAATAAAAATACCACTAATTCCTTAATATATAATGTCGCTTATAGGACTCTCCGGGCTTCGAGGTTCCCAGTCTTATTTGATCTTGAAAAATTTAAACCTTATATAAATCGTTATCTTCTGCCTTTTTACGTCTTGTTCTTTTATTATTCTCTCACCTTAAAAGTATTTTTTTTGTTATCTCATACTCTCTAACATTCAGTTGCACCTTGCATCTTAGTGGCTTTATTGCCTTGAATGAGGTGAAATGATTAAAAAATATATGGTCTTAATTAAGCGTAGCTTAGTCTGGTGTACTCATAAAATTGGTTTGTGAACCTCTTGCTTAACCAAACTACCATATTAGGTAACGTTTACACACACACACTTCACCATCATCTCGCGTTCAGATCTGTGTTTACTCTCGTACTGTTTTAATGTAAATTTGTCAACTTTTACTAAAACTACCACTGACTATAGATACTACTCCTGAAAGTACATTGTCGAACACTTGCAGCTTCCTAGCAAAAAAAGTAAAGAAACTGATTTTTGCAACTCATTTCTTTTGCGCTCCACTTACGGATTTCAACCTATCGAAACGCTAATCCGTATAAAATGCCTGGTCTTAAAAACACGACTTAACACCAATGTATATATAGAACCTACTGAAACACTTTAGTTTAACTTTAAAAAATGCATTTTTTTTTAAATTTCAGCGAAGTTATCGTACATTTCTAATGAAATCTTTAAATCAATAAAAATATTATTGCAAAAAGCAAAGTCGTAGCAACCGAAGGTGGGGTACCTGTGCACCTCTAAATGTTTTTAACAATTGCAGTTTTTTTTAATTTTTTTTTTTTTTTTACAGGGTTTTATTTTAACAAAATGCAATAAAGAAATACAAGAAAAAAAATTATCAAGGCAAAGAAGAATAAATTATTTTTTCCTTCTTTAATAAATCTATATTTTCCCTGTAGACATTTAAAAAAAAAAAAAAAAAAAAAAGATGAAAAGTTCTTTTACTTGTAAGACGGACGGTTTTCTATTATTTCAAAAATGATTTCTGTCAATCTGAAGACACTGGACATTTTAAATGTTCTTACCGCTAACCGTAAGTTAAGGCTAAATTTTAAGACCCCCCCCCCTCATCTTGTCTTTGCTACGGCCCTGGAACAAGTTTTGTAACTGGCAGATGTCATTTATAACTCAACTTAGGAGTTACTGTCAGCTCTTCCATTGATGCAGTTCAGAAGAACCATGCAAAAGGTGGGGGTGGGGGGATTGAAAATCAGCAGAAAAATCGAACACCTCCAGACGACAGTATTACTAATATCAGTTAGAATATAGAGGAGATTGGTGGAGCACTGAGGAGACTTGTTGTCACTTGGCCTCCAGCAGGAGCTACCAGATACGACTAGTGTGAAAACATAAAGTACAAAATAATAATCATTATTAACACCAGCTAGGATACTTGAGAATGTTCTATAGTATTCAAGAGACTTGCTGTCACTTAGTCCCCAAGAAGATAAAATTCAATTGGCGTGTAAGACCAAAAAGTACAAAGTAATAATCGTTATTAAAAAATCAGGTTGGATGCCGAGGAAGGTGCTGAAGTCTTCAAGATACTTGCTGTCACTTGACCTCCACTGACACTATCAGACCTGATTGTTGTGAAATCTCGACAAGTACATGATTATAGATGCCAGGACGAAGACAAAGGATTAGTAAAGGGTCAAAAGTTACTTAGAGCAACCGATAACAATAAGTTGTGGAGAGCCATGATCGTCGACGTCCTGAAAAGATATAGCACTTAAAAGAATAAGTGCTCAAATTTGGTTATCACTTTGCAGTTTACGAGACAATCACTCATGTGAGGTAATTTCTATTGAGTTGAAACAATTGACCTTGAGTGGTTCTTGAGCCTTTTACTTGGTGAAAAATGGTATGGAATAATTCTAAATTATCAGACGCCCTGCAGTTACGAGATGATGATGAAAAGTTCTCAGCTCAAACCACTTTGCTAAATTTGACAAAAACTTCAGTACTTAGTCGGACCGAAGACTTTTTGGTACTTTATCTCAAAATAAAAAGGAGCGATAAATTGTTGCGTTTATTTGGCAAAGAAGGGAACAAAAAAAAAAAAGGGTCAAGTTTGGGAGTTTTCCGAAAAAGATGTTCAGAAGAAAAATAGAAAACAAAGAGTAATATTGATCTTAATTATAAAAAGAATTATTTCCTTCCGTTTCTACAAATGCGTCTCTAGCTGGTCGCTGTAATGGTTGACAATTAATGTAACAATTTTTTCATCATCGACCGAGCGCTTCTAAGGAGATTCTTAGAATTCGAGATCTGAGTGAGAAATGGAATAAATCAAACCACTGCGATATTAAAGTCAGGAGAAGGAAGGTGCTAGATATCTCAGGATACAAATACGACTAATATTACTACTACTACTACTAAAAATTGATAAAGAAAATAAATAAGTCCAAATGATCTGATATAGTAGTGAAGGAAAAAATTTTATCTACTCATCGACATGTACGTCCTTACCGAAAGAAAAAAAAAAAAAGAAACCTCCCTGAAAACTATAGAAAACCTCCCCCAAATATAAAGCGATAGAAATAGAAGTTGGGTATGCGGTCCTACCAATAGTAATAGATGCAATCGGTCTGTTCAAGAGGGGGAAAATACACAAATTTCCTGACAACATCAACATACAAGAAAGTCCTCTTTGGCAATATTCACCTATTAACGGGGACTTTATCAAATAAACCCATTACACTTTTATAGTGGCACTAAATTCAAGAGATGGATTCGGTTTTATGAATGAGCAAAGACGTACATTAAGAAAAATAAAAACTGAATAATAAAACGGGTTCAGAAAGAATACAAATAAATAAATAAATAAAATAGGTATGTCAGGATAACGATAGCCATATATTGGCGAATGTGTAAATGTTTATGTTTTGGGTTCAACCATCTAAACAAAAAATGACAAAGTCCTCTGCGATTTTGACACTCACACCGAGTATCCCCTTTCAAACATGAATACCGTGTATAATAGGGAAAAAAACGTAGATGCGGCGTCTGGATACAGAATAAATATGGAGAGGAATGAAAAAATCAAGTCCTTGCCCGGGAACTCGAAAAGATATCGAATATAAAAGAATTATTTCCGCAAAAATTGGCGAAACAGGAACCGTGCTAAAAACTATGAAATTTAGAATAGATGGGATAAAAATCCGAAAAAGGGTTGAGATTGTACAAACCATGACGTTACTAAGATCTTCGAGTATACGAAGAAGAGGTGGAGATTTGAGAAGACTTAGGCGTAAACTTATTCTTCAGTGATAATCAACAAATATCTGATGCAAACGTGATAATACACGAAATAAATGATACGTGACAACACTATGCATGGGTCACATGGCTTTTGATCTTAATTGACTGGAAGTTTTAACATCTACATAGTTTGTATTGATGAATTAAAATAGGCAACAGCAAGTATCCCCTTCAGTACTAGAACTTTGCACCTGTTGATAGAACGTAACCCACTGGACATGTCCCTAACATGGCTTCATGTACTGCGTACCTCTGTTGAGCGAGCATCAGGAGCCGTCTTTGTAAGTTGGAAGGCCTAATGGTCACCGTATTTAATCTTCAGCGCTGGGGTACCTCAGCGTGATGTAATGGTTAGCAAACTTGTCTCGCTAAAACAGTTACACCTTCGAGAGTGAGTTCGATCCTCACTGGGTGATCCAAACTTCGGCATTGTGCGATATCTAAGCTACGCTTAGAAAATCAGTGTTGGGCACCTCGAGGCGGTGTAATGGTCAGCAAGGTTGTCTTGATAGAACAATTACGACTGAGTAGTGAGTTCGAACCTCACTGGGTGCCGCATACTTTTGGCCTTGTGCCACATCTAAACTACGATTGGAAAATCACTTTAACCTTCAGCGCTATAACACGGAATGTCTTCAGCATAGCCGAGTAGGACGAAAGGACACGTGGGAGAAAAAATTGTGAGATGCCATTACAAAATAGTAACTGTCTCCTAGACTAGCTCGCTAACTACAGCCAAAAGTCGTTGTGTCACATTACTAAATTTAGCGTAACCTACTAAAGGATTGCAATTGTGGGATCGAACTCTGCACACGTTAGTGACCAAAACTGCCTTAGTAACCTACTCATCTTCCTTTATGTGCAGTGTCACCACCCCCAGGATGTTGGCCATCACGGGTCTCCACAAACTCCTATCCTTTGTAGCTCTAAGTAATATTTGTCTCCCTAATATCCTTTTTCAGTTTCTGTTCTGTCATTCATTTACAGTAGGTTAGTTGCCGTTTCCCGTCCATCTCTCTTACCGTTAATATGTCCTGTGAGTGTCAAATTCTCCAAGCACTCTGGTCAAATACACACAACACATGGTAACATACTGGCAATGGAAGAGAATGAAAGTGAGGAGAAAGGGTAATAAAAGAACAGAATTCAGGAAGATGACGATTGACGTTTCATTTAAATTTAAGATCGTAAGTGGAAGGGAAGCAAAATACCGGAAGTGTTTGCCAGGGATGAAAAGTATTAGAAAAGAAACTATTAGAGTAGAACTTACGGTTACATCGAGTTATTTTGTCAGTAAAACGATGACACTAAATTGTCAATCTAGTAGTACGCTTAAATTCATATGGTCGAGGTACCAAAGAGGAAAACTCATTAGAACAATTGACGTCAAAATATTTATAGAAAATACAAAGGCAGGGTCTGATTACAATTAATCATTGTATCAAGGAAACCCCCAGAGGTTGTTAAAAAAACAAAGTTTGGAGTTTTTCAAAAATTACGAAAAATTAATCAGAAATTTGTCCTGATAATCATGTGTCCTTTGAAAACAGCCTCGAAGTCACAGAAGAAATGAGAAATGCAAGAACAAACCTGAAATCGGAGAAGTCAAGACAATTAGTATTCGAACCTGTTCAAAAGTTAGAATATTGAGGGCTTATAAGCAAAGGTTGTGTCACCCTTCAGAATTTAAAGAATTTTGATGGTTGACACAAGCTCGCTCCAATTTAGACTAAATTTAATGACTATTAAGAGAAACGAGAAAGTGAATAAAAAGACATTTCACTAATAAAAACAGCAAAGAATATTGACTACGTAAAGAAACTATCCAGACTATGACAATTATGTTATAAGCGAAAATACTGAGGAAATACATTTTACAGATCTTTTTGCTCAGTACCAGATATTGGGAGTCAACGTGCAAATGCGTGGAAAACAATTATAAAAAAAATGAGAATAATTTCCAATAATAGTATGCGAAAGAATCAAGTGAATATATTATAATTTATGGACTGGAAGAATCACAAAGAACTGTATCAAACAACAGAAACGACGTTGAGGACTTCAACAGCTAAAATGGATCGAACAGGTAACTCAAATGACATAATTAAGATGATGACATTCCCCCGCTACTTAAAAAAAAAAGGGTTAAGAAAGAAGCCCCCATCAATCATAAGGAGAGCAGTTAGTGGACTTTAGAAATCTTTTTTCATGAAAAATTGTTTTAATAGAAAGATTTTATAAATTTCTACTGAAAATAATAAATTTTGTTGGCCAATGAATGCCAATCTGTTTCCTTATTCCTTTGGCTAATAATGATTTTGTAAAAACATTTTTGAGCTGATTAAAATAAGCAATATGATTACTAAATGAGCTACCCCATTTAGTTCCAGAGTTCAATATGGAAGTAATTTTTGGATTACCCAAAGAATATCACACATTTCCTTCTCCTGAATTCTTAATCAACCAACCAACCTCTTCAGACTTCATATCAAACATTTTTTTTTTTTTTACTTTTTCCTTTCTTTTCTTTAAATTCCATCACTTGTTTATGTTTGCCTTCTTCCACTTTCTTCAAACCTTAAACCCCCTCTTTAATTCTTCTTTCATTTTTTTCTTCTTCAAATTTATTTCTTTTTATATTCTTTGTGTTAGTGTTTTTGGTCCTCCCTAACCTCCTTTCGAGACAACCTCAACCTCCATTTGCTTTTCATTTTTTCCATCCATTAAGGGATTCCTCTTTTGTCATCTGGTCACAATTAGTTAGTATTTTCTTTTCATCCAAACTATCCAAATGAAAAATTTTAACAATCTGTCTAACAACAACAAACCAGAAAATGAAGGCATCAAAATTAAATTTTTTTTTTGTTTTATGAATATAAATCAACATATCATTCCATTTGAATGTAGAGAATTTGAATCTTTTTGGCATATTTAGTTACAACAAGATAATCTTGAGTATCATTTCTGATTTAATATTAATGTCCATGCAGATTAGCTTCATTTAAAGTACCTCTTATCCTAATCTTTCACCAGTTATTTTTACTGGTTGATAATTTGTTACGAACAAATAAATAAAAATAAATTTCTTTGATAATTATTCTAACTTTCTCCCTTCCAACTAATCAGATTGATATCTTCGGTTGTTTTCTGCTTGTCACTTCCAAATTATTTACAGTTGTTTCTGCCAAGAAACCTAATAAATAATGTTTTATTGAATTTTGATTTTTAGTGTTTACTCTTTTTACTTGGTTTTTGTTTTGGAAAAGAAAGATAGGTTTAACGTTAATTTTCATTATCAAATGGAATAAGTCATCAATTAAAATATCTTTTTAAAAAATAAATCTTTTTTTTATGATTATTATTGCAATAAGGAACATAAAGCTTTTGTGATTGACAGAATATTTTTAAAGAGATTAGGATTGCAAGAGAACTCAATCATTAACGTTTAGATTCATTGAGAAAATTAAAAGTAGGAAAAACCCTTAAAATTTTTATGGTTTTATTTCTAGTTCCAGATTTGGAAGAAAAATGATAACCTCGTCAGTCATTAAGAACATCAGAAATGATTTCAAATCTGTATCATGCATGGCACATAATAAAAAATGACTAGTTCTAATAAATTATAGGGCATTCCAAATTTTAATTTAAAAACAAAAATGTTAACATTGTAAAACTAATAGAAAAATTGGGACAAAATTTTTAAAGATTTAATATTAAAAATATGACATGTTTGTGGCAGATAAAAGCCAAAATCTGGATCTTAAAAATAAAAATGTGAGACTAAATTTTTCTCTCTTGGGTGGATGTATTTATTTATGTTCCAATATCATCCAATTGCCCTTGTGTGCAATGAACAACTATGGGTTAAAAACCTGTTAACATGTTAATGGCAGCCACCAACATCTTGTGATGATTCAATTCTATCTTTGGTGGTTATAAAATCATTTCAAGATTTTTCAGATTTCTTCCTATGATGTTTTCTTGTTTTTGTCTGGTTAAACGCCAAGTACTTAGAGTAGGTCCAGTAAATATGGGAATTACTACAGATCATTTTTTAAAGAATGAAAGGTTCATTATTGACATTAAATTTGAAAAACCATTTTTATATATTTTTTTTTTTTTAATCTGACATTTTATTACTTCAGATGTTATTTGGCAGATATAAATATTTGAAATATACACACCATTTTTATTAATTAAGACGTGTGCATTACAGCAAATGGCTTTTTGTAAAAAAATCTCAGTAAAAAAAAAAGAATGAACAGCAGGGATCAAACCAGCATCCCCCGAAAAAATATGAAGATTCGACTATAATAATGTTTGAAGTAATAAAAATGTCAATTTTTTTAAATCCATTAATTCTTTAGTGATTGCATGTTTACTTTTCGGATATGAAAATGAGCTTCGAGAAAATAATCTGAAGCGAAGAGGAGATTTTTTTTCCTAAAAAGGGGAAAATAAAACTTTGTTTCTTGTAATGTTCTTTTTGGCTTAATAAAGCAACTGGATCAACTTGGTAAATTCCAGAAAAAATCTTTTTCATAGCATTTGATTCCTGATCAGAGAATGCATTTTTCTTTATTAAGATTTCTTTATATACATATATATCTAATGGCTGTTGGTCTTGATGCCAAGTGTAACCTTTCAAAGACATCATCAGGCCACTCAGTTTTGTCTTGAATGTATATAGTTCTTTCATTGCTTGAAAGAATTCATTTTAAAAAATGTTCTCATCTTCAAATTATTATGATTCATTCTGGAATTAAAAAAAAGGAAAAAATGTCATTCTCTTTCCAAGTTATCAAGACTATTAATCTATAGTAACATATCCACAGAGAAATTGAAGGGATTATCCCTTTAAAAATTTTGCCCACCAATTTTAAAGTACCACACCTTTCAGAATGTAGACAATATCATTCTTTATATCTTCTTTTGTTTTTAATATCTTTAGAAATTGATTGACTTTTGGAAAAGATAGTGGTAAAATTTTCTTTGTACAGTTTTGAATTCATAATTGTCCTTCTCATAGACAGGTTGCCAATCAAGGAAACAGAGCCTATTTTGCCTTATTAATTTAACCCATAGCTGCAGGGAAAGAGAGAGAGAGATTCAGATACTTTCTCCATTACCCCCACAAAGGTATTATTGTCAAAGTGTCAAAAAACTATCAAACGCAATAAAATTTAAAAAAGTGGCTAAAAAAAAAAAAAAAAAAATGGTATTGAGGACTGCAGATTTAAAATATTAATTTATATTTTTTAAAAAGTGGTTTTCAATATCAGAAAAAAGATCCTTAGTATTCAAACCAAGAACCACAATCTGTCCTTTTGTAATTTTGAGAATGGTAAATAAAAGAAAAGTAAAACAATAGAGATTACATCTCATGCAAATGTGGAAAATAAATAAACTAAAACTGATGAGAATTTGAGGAACATAGAAAGACATATGAAAAGATGAAGTTGAACATACTCTGGGTATGGCAGACCATATCTAGAAAGAAAAAAAAGATTACATTCATCAAGGAGGTTCATATGATAGATCAGACAATTGCTGGGGAGTAATCTAATTGAATGTAGAACACATAAAGTTTTCTATATAAATGCACAATTCAATCCAATGTAAATTTCCTTCATTAGCACCAATAGACGAGAAAACCTGACATATAAAATATGCTATTCAGATCTATTATATACATGGTATCTATCGAAATAAATTGATTTTTCCACCATTTTTGTTTTATAATTTTGATGGCAACTACTATATTTGAAAGTGGGATATAGAAACAATATGCTACAAAGAATTTGTATTCTATATAAACTGAATACAGCTACATATAAAATTAGTTAAAAATGTTAAATAACAATTAAATAACAAAAGAATGATATCTAATAAGTTTTTTCAAAAATACAAGTAATTTTTTATATTAACAAATATCTTTTTAATTTTTTTGGTTTCAATAAAAAAAAAAAAAAAGGACAATATAAAATCATCTGCATTTAAAAAAATGTTTGAAAAAGTACATCTAAATGATCTATTTAATTTATTGTCATAGATAATTTCTCTAGCCTAATCCTAACAGAATCATAATATATTTGTGAGTTAAAAAGGTTTACGGATATCACTCATGTCTGAATGGTAGATAAGAAAGAAAACAGAAAGCAAAAAAAGAAACAGAGATATACATATATTCTTTTAAAGAAGGAAATCAGAGAAAAGAAAAAAGAAAACAAAAAAGCAAAAGACAGAGAAACAAATAAAAAAAAAAAAAAATTTTATCTCCAGAAAAATTTGCCTATATATACACTGCGTGCCAAATTATTATCGAGATAACTTTTTTTCTAATATTTCTGTTGTTGTCCAATCAATTCACACAAAAAAACTGTTGGCAACACAATGTCCTGAAATTTTCGTACTGATCTGCGCAATGTAAACAAACTGGCGCTATATTTGTTATCAGCACGGTGATTTGAGCGTGCCAAATTATTAGAAAGGTTTAGTAAAATTCCCAGAATTGAGCAAAAAAACAAAACGTTTATTAATGTTGAACGTGAATGTTTATGATCAAAAGAAGCTAATAAATAAGATAATCAAACAAATAATAACAGATACAAACAAAGGCACAGTTTTAAACAAATTAATTGGGAATGTGCTTTCCCGGTTTTGAAATTACTTGAAGAAGTCGGCGATCCACAGAATTTGTTAATTGTAGGATGTCATCTGCTGTAATGCTGCGAGATATGTCAAGAATTGCTTCCTACAAATCAGCGTTGCCCCTGAATTGACATCCGTTAGCGTACAGTCTTTGCTTCATGATGCTCCAAAAGGTTTTCGATTGGGTTCAAATCCGAAGCCTAACTGTTTCAAATATTCAGTAGTCTTGTGAGCAGCATGTGAGGGATCATTATCTTGCATAAAAACAATGGCCCTTCTGAAGGCAACTCTTTGCCTTTTTCATCCACGGTTCAAGATGCTCCTTCATAAATGCTATGTATGCATCAGCAGTCATTTTGACGCCATCTGGTACTCTCCATGGGCCCCACTAATGTTTTCCAATAATACCACCCCAGATCATTATGCCTCCACCGCCTTGTTGGTGTCTCAAACGCTGATGGCGATTCTGTCCGTTCATTACCCAGCCTTTGCACCATCTATCTGGCCCATCAAGTGTTGCTCGAGTTTCGTCCAGAACAAAACTTTAGAGAAGTCAATCTTCATATTGTCCTCGGCCCATTTCAATCGATTTTTGAATGTGATTTCTCGTCAACGGAGGCTCTGATACAGGTTTGACTGTTGTTGCTATTTCCTCAGATACCGACATTGAGTACTTTTTTAGACACAATGGGATCCCCAATGCGACTGAAAAGCTCTTGACTGGTAAGTCCAGGGTTCTTCGTGGCCTCTCGTTTAAGTCGTGGCATGAGACGACGTGAAATAACCCTCGTATTTGCCTTTATCTGCCCTTTTGCGTACTTGTGTAGGGTCGAAGGTGAATTTTTCACTGTTTGATGACACCTCCTATCATTTTAGAAATTTCTAGGGTAGATTTACCTTTTGAGAGTTCTGAGGTGATAGTTTCTTTTCAGCATCCTTAAACTGCTTTACGGCCCATCTTTTCACTAAATTCTTACACTTTTCTAATAATTTGGCACGCTCAAATCACCGTGTTGATAATAATATGGCGCCAGTTTGTTTTACATTGCGCAGATCAGTACGAAAATTTCAGTGATTGCGCAGCTCAGTGTTGCCAACAGTGTGTGAAAATTTTGTGTATTGAATTGATTGGACGATTTTGAAATATTAGAAAAATATATCTATATATATTGTCATACATATATATATGTTTCATCATATATATATATATAGTCATACACACATATATATATATATATATTGTATACACACATATATATATATGTTGTCCATACACACACATATACATATATATATATATACATATATATTGTCATACACATATATATATTGTCATATATTTTTAAAACAAATATAT
>CAHIKZ030003133.1:0-137030 GCA_903632075.3 Acanthosepion pharaonis
GGAAATATATGTTGAAATGGTTAAAGGGGGTAATCAATATATAACATAAAATATGGTATGTGAAAGTGAAATCTGAATAATATATTTATCCAGAATTAAAATATTTTAAGAGAAACTTATATCTAGAACTACAACCTACCATGAATTCATTTCACTTATTAAGTAGATTTAAATTATTAATATTTTTGAGGATGAATCTTTTTCAGCAAAACACAGATTTTTTTTAATCCTTGGCCTGAATGTTTATCTTAAAATTCCTTTTTCATATTCTCTGTATGTTGATATGTCATATTATAAATTTAATTCTATTTATTACAGAGAGAAATGTCAATAGGGAAGGAGAACAATTGCTTGGACTTGTTTTTTAATCTGTAGATTACATTCATGTGGTGTTCTTTTTGCATAGTAAAAATAATTATCCATCTCATTCTACTCATGACACTCTCAACATTTGTATAATGTTGAGTTCAAATAAATTTCCTTTTTAGGAACAGGATAAATTTTTTAATGGATTTTAGTCAGAATAAAAGGTTGCATCAGGGAAAATATTTTATAAATTACAGCCAACAGTAATAGTAACTGATTCAGTCAATGAATGCCAAAAATTTCCTGTATCGAAACAACTAATCTCATCACTGCTGTTATATAGGAATAAAGTGTCGCTGTCAACACTTGGGTTTGAACACAGATCACCGGTGAGTAAACAATGGTGATTCCATTTTTAATAAGTAGACCACGTGATCATAAAGGAAATGTATATATGGGAATTAGTATGGCGTCTAATTGATCACTCTTTCTATTCTATCCTCCATTACTATACAGATTGCTATTCTCTATACCATTCACTATACTGATCGCTATTTCTACACAGATTACTATTCTCTATACCATTCACTATACTGATCGCTATTTCTACACTATAAACATTACTATACAGATTGACTATTCTATACTAAAGAGATCTGATCACTATTTCTACACAATCATCTGTTGCTATACCAATTGCTAAAGAATACTTATAAAATATTTCTACACTATCCTCTGTTGTGGAGAGATTTGCTATTCTCTATACTATTCCCTAGACTGCCGATCACTACAAAAACACTATCCCTCTGTTACTATACAGATTGTTATTCTCTATACTATTCACTAAAATGATCACTATTGACTATCCTCCTTTACTTTCCACATTGCTACTTATTCACCTTCATTCCTATACTGATCACTATTTCTACACTATCCTCTGTTACTATACAGATTGTTATCTTCTATACTAGATACTATACTGATCACTATTTCTACTATCCTCTGTTACTATACAGATTTACTGTTCTCTAAATAACAAACTATACAAAAAACTATTTCTACACTATCCTCTGTTACTATACAGATTTCATTTTCTATCACTATGCTCATCCTATTTCTACACCATCCTCTGAGATTGCTATTCTTCTATCCTATTCCCTATACCGAGAGAAATTTCTACACTATCCTCTGTTACTATACAGATTGCTATTCTCTATACTATTCCCTATACTGATCACTATTTCTACACTATCCTCTGTTACTATACAGATTGCTATTCTCTATACTATTCACTATACTGATCACTATTTCTACACTATCCTCTGTTACTATACAGATTGCTATTCTCTATACTATTCCCTATAGGTGATCTTCATTATTTCTATCCTCTGTTACTATACAGATTGCTATTTCTATACTATTCCCCTATACTATCCTATTAAAACAATATCCCTCTATACTATTCCCTATACTGATCTTCATTTCACACTATCTCTGTTACTATACAGATTGCTATTCTCTATACTATTCACTATACTGATCACTATTTCTACACTATCCTCTGTTACTATACAGATTGCTATTCTCTATACTATTCCCTATACTGATCACTATTTCTACACTATCCTCTGTTACTATACAGATTGCTATTCTCTATACTATTCACTATACTGATCACTATTTCTACACTGCCCTCTGTTTACTATAATAGATCACTCGTTCATGGAATTTCTATACTAAATTACTATACTGATGTTATTTCTACACTATCCTTTAATACTACATAGCAAGACAAAACAGAAAATCCAACTTCGTTACTATACAGATTGTGGTAACTGTATGGTTATTCACTATACAATCTTTTCTACAAAATCCTTACAATATACATCAATTTTTTCTATTTTTAAACCTTTTCCCTTGGATCAATCGTTCTACACAATCCATTGTTACATATTAATCTTTCTTCATTTAAGAAATTGGACGGATCCTCGTTCAGACACCATTTTAGTTTTCTGATGAACCACAATTTATACATCTCACTAAGACAATAAGCTCCTCTATTAATTGTGAATCCTATTTCTATACTATCCTCTATTATATACTGCATCTATCGTAATCTTTTAGTCCCAAGGAGTATGAAATCCTATTTCAATTCCATTCTATTAATTTACCGAAAACTATTCAATACATACTGTTTTCATATTGAAATACCGTTTCTACAGGGATCCTCTGTTACTATACAGATTGCTATTCTCTATACTATTCATTATAATAATCACTATGGAACACTATCGTTTTTATACTATAGATTGCTATTCTATTACATATTCACTATACTGATCTTCATGGATTAAATTATTTAGTTGTAATTTGTGCATTATTGAGCAAATACTATTAGTACAAGTGTTATTCGAAGGCGTCTGACACTAGCATTGTTCAACAGTGTTACTATAGCTGTATCTGCGATTTCAAAGTCTCTACTACTACAAAAGTGGCAATGAGTATTCGCTGACATCACAAAAAATATCATTTTACATAAATTTGGGAAATAAATAAATGAAAGGAACTTGATATTTATAGTGATTGTTGAATTTTTGTTCATTAAAATTCATTTTCTAAAAAAAAAAAAATTACAAAAAAAAAAAACTGTGCTTTCTGACATTTCTCTGATGTCTCTTTTATTTTTGAACATTGATATGTTGCTGTGTGGAGGCACATATTATCTTTACCCTCTGACATTCAATTCTTCTGCTTGTATACTATTGCAATTGATCTTCCCTGACCCACACATTGAACTTAGTGAACTAGGCAAATTTCATGAGCATTCACTGGGGAAAGGGGCTCATATTTAGGGACCCTTAAATTCATTGTTCTTTTTATTTATATTGATGTCTCCCATATGTTATTTATACCTATGCTTGGCTTATTGATTGGATAATTTGAACATGTGTGCTAATTCCTTTAATTATCTTATTTTCTCATGATTTTATCTGTCTGTTATTTTCATTCATTTTCAATATTTTTCATTTGAGATGAGTGCAGGCTGCGTACTGTAATGAAGACTTTCCCAAATTAAACTGGCAGAAAGGAGGCGTTCTAGTTCCCTAAACGAGAAGCCAGTTTGAAGGAAAAGAGGACCAGATAGGAGTCCACCCCAGTCAGGTCTCTGAGAGGGAAACCTATTTGACAAGCTTTGCTTTCCCCATTTTCTAGTGAGTAGTAGCAGTCTAATTCTTGCAAAGATAAAGCATAGCAAGATGAGTCAGGTAATTACTGCCATGGTACAAGGAAACTACTGCTTTTCCAACATCTTTAGCAATAGATTGTATATATCATATTAATTATCACCTGAAATGTTGGTTCACTGTCTTGTTCTAGACTAGTTGCCACCAAGGCAAGAGAGCTCAGTCTACCCTTCTATTTAATCCATAGCTGGAAGGAGATAAAATCATGTCTTTTCTAAGGACACTCTCCTGCTAGGAAAGTTGGTTTACTATGTTCTTCTAGACAAGTTTTCTCGCAAGAATCTATCTTGCACATCTATAAGTCTACCATTCATCCTTGCATTAAATATTGCTGCCACATCTAGTTTGGCACTTCTGCTATGTATCTAGAGATTCCTGACAGAATCTAAATATGAATCTGCAATGTTATCAATCCTGACCTGACATCTCAGCTTTAGTCACTTTCTCACCACCATAATGTAGCTTTCCTGTGCCTTTTCTATACATATTTTCATGGTAATTTTTTCTGATGGTACTTCAATTTTACAAATATAACTGAAGTACTAGATTGGCAGTTAGGTCACATCATTTTACTGTTAAATCTGCTAGATGTAACTGTAAGTTCTATGCTAACAGTTTCTTCTCTCACACTTCTCACCTGTGGAACACTCTTCTGGATTCTTACTTTCCAGTTAACTTTCAAGTTCAAAAATTTAAATGCAATGTCAATCATCATCTTCTGTCACCTTGAATCCTGTATTTTTTTATTGTCCTCTCTCAATAATGTTTCTCTTTGTTTCATTCACTCTCAGTAACCCCTTGTCTTAATGGCCTTATCCCCTTACTTGTGGGGAAATGATTAAAATAAAACACACTTTATCCATGAGTATATACGGTAATTTATACTTTTATAAATTTATCATTTATATCAATGTACTTCCAGAGATTGTCTCTGAGATATTGGGATGAAATCAATATTTTTGAAAATTTTAAAATCTTTTTAACTAACTATATTTGTATTGCTTTTTGACCAGTCTATTCTTCAACCATCTTTAGGTGATTTTTTTGGTTTGTGTTTTTGTTTTACTCATAATACAATCTGTGCATCTAGAGAAATATAAAAAAAATACTGTAAATTAAAAATTCATCTCAAAATCTCAGACAAAAATGTCTTTGTTCTTTTGTTCAGTGTTTCAGCTGGTCCATTTTCCAGCATTCTTCAGGTGACTACAAATGATATATAACAATGCTAAATTGCTGGGTTTTTTTTTTAATAAAGTTCTCATGAGGCATTGTTAATTAAAACTTTTTAGAATTTCACTTGAAAATAATGGAATTATAAACAAATTGAAACATTGTAAACAAAATAACAGAGATGAGAGCAATATATTTTTTAAAATCATTCAATGATGATTCATCCTAAAATTTCTGGTTAAATAAACCTTGTTTATATTTTATTTTCTTTGCTGGTAAAAAAAAAAAAATTTAGACAAAACTTGTTTCAGTAGACATGTTTTAGTCTTCTCAATCGACTTATTTGAAAATGTATTATTGAATTATCTCCCTTAGAACTGATGATTTAAATTATTAATATAATACAAAGTTAATGGCAATTTAAACTACTGTTAGTTTAAACATTCAAATTTAAATCTTTCTGTATTTAATTATTTTCATTGATTTAATAATTAATAATGTTTAATGATAATCTCATATTTCCTTGAGTAAATGAGATTCAAAGTTTAAAAGATGATTTTTCAAAAATCAAATTAAATTTGACTTAACCCTTAATAACTGATTTTTTTTTGCTGGCTCTAAAGTTAATCTTTTTAATCACATTCCAACAATCAAGTATTTTGTTTCCTAAATCCTTCATCAAATTTAATATCATTTTCTATATAACACCATTTACTCTGTAATGAAAGCCAACTTTCTTATCCTTTTGAAACTTTACCTCTGCTTCATGTCCAACCAACTCCAGGAAATCATTGCCAAGGTAGGGACAATCCACTTTTCATTCCCAAAACGAAATATTTAATCACTTTCTTCTCTTTCTAATCTATATCTTTTTCTCGTGTTGCACAAAATCCAGAAGGCACTTTTCATTATTTAATAAGCTTTCTTGCATAAATTATCTCTTCTTCTTAGTTTCCATGAGTTATTTTTTTTTTTTTTTTTTTTTAATATTGCTTGATGTCATTGGTTGGCTGCTATCAGCCACACCCATCACACAGTTAACCAATCATGTTTTCCAGGCTCGTTTTCCTCATTCACTTTATCTTTTTGTCGCATTTTAATTTTCTTTTGTGTCTTTCAAATATTTTCATTGCACTTCTAGAATTTTCTTTTGTAAAAAAAAAAAAAAAAAAATCAAAACAAATGCATCAGATAAGCTTTGAGGTACTTCTTCTATGTGCCATGTTGCTTCAGGATGTGTTTGATCATGGCTCTCCACAACTTCTTGTCCTTTGTGGTTTTTAGTAAGGTTTGTCTTTTTACAAAGACCAGATTACTAGATTTTGTTTCAACAATTTACCATTGAGTTTGATTATTCCTCCATTAATTGCAATGTAGTCAAATTAGTGAGTTTATGTGTATATATATACATGATTAAAACATATATATATATATATATATATATATATATATATATAGAGAGGAAAAAGAGATGTTTTGTTTTGTAATGGATTCAGGGCTGTTGAGTTTTTTTTTTTTATAGTATATTTATGTTTTAATTTTACACAAATACCATTGTTAAAAATGCAAAAATAAATGTCTTTTTTAATTATCACATCTGATTTAAATAAATTTTATTTGTTAAAATAAAGCCTAAAGACAAAAATTTCATTAATTAACAAATCATGTTTTCCCGGCTTGTATGTTTAATCTTGAGTAAATTAAAACTTTCAATTTACTAGTAATTATTAAATATCTTTAATATATAGGTGGATTATGGCCAATGATCATTGTTTATATATATATCCTGTGCCCCACTGTCCAGAAAGAAACCATCATTATCAAAAAGTGGTATAAACTCACCATAATAACCAAATGTCAAAAACCCTTGAATTGGATATAAAGGCTCAAAAACCACCACTGGTATGACTTTCAAAATGTGTTGCTCATCTTTTGGATTCATGCGTTCAATTTCCTCTCAACACTAGTAAAGGACACTTTTTATGCCTTCATTATTTCAAAAATGACATCATGTAAAAAATAGATAAAATATATTGCCTGCTCTGGCTACTAACTTATTGGATTGTAGGGGTAAGGAGGTAAAATATTCATGTCTATAATTTCTACAATTTTTAGCTTGAAGATTTACAGGTTGTTAGTGCTGTAGAATAGGGTTCAAATTTTAGTTAAGGTTTTATTTTTATTAATGCTTTTATGCAAATACCCTTGTAAAATTTGTTTCCATCTCTTCCCCCTTTATGGTGTTAACTAGATTGTACATACTATTTTAACCTTGTTAAAATTTTATTTGAACATATAAAATAAGTGAAACCTTGAAGTCACCACTTAGAGACAACAGGTTGTTTCATGCTACCTAACGTTGGCCACCCATATATTGAGAGCTTAATACAGATGAGATGAGTTTGAATAAATTAAAAAAAAGTCAGGCATTGTCCAATCGTGTTTCATACATTTTCAATGGTTTACAAGTTTGGCAATTATGGCAGCGAGAGAAGTTGTCAAACATCTTGCAAAGTAATATGGGTATCATGAGGGCAGGTATTATTCTTATTGCAGGAATAGCACCATTCAACATTCCTTCTTATCAACCCATTGCAGGTTATTTAAAGCCATAAAATGTTTTTAGATTGTAAGATTTTTTTTTTTGCGATAATAATGATTTAGTAATACAAGTCTTACTAATTAACTCATAGTTAGGAGAGAAGGGGTGGATTCATATCTTTCCCAAGGACATTTGCATGCAAGTGAATATAATGAACCTGGCTGGAATTGGAATTCTGTTCTCCATTACATCATCTGCACATACAAGCTTACAGAACCTGGTATTCCCATCTAAGTGCAGACCATGTTCCACATTACTTAACTTTGGTGATCATACATGAATCAGTGTTTTCAACATGTGGTCATATGAGTGTGAGGTAGACTTTTTGGTAATTGTCATGAATAGGGATTGAATTTTAAATTTCAAATCTTAAAGCCTATTCACATGTCAACTCAACTTGTACATTGCCATTAAATTAATTAAAAATAAAATAATTAAATGATAATCTCCAGATTGATTTTTATGGCTTATCAACCCTTTGTTGTTTATTTAAAACTGAAACATATTTGGGATTGTAGGGAGTTGCTTACAGTACCCAGTGTTCCCAAGCGGTCCCCCCATATAAGCATTGATCATGCTAGATACTGCTTAACTTCAGTGATCAAATGAGAACTGCTGTTTTCAGTGTGATTTGACTGTAGGCTAGTCTGAGAGGAGAAATTGTATAAAGAAAAAAAATTAGTTAAATCTTGCACATTGTTTATTTTTTCTTTTCACAACAGACATTTTTAGAAACTAAATAGTCATTGATATTAAGTAAGCAATAATAGTTAGAAATAGTACTTTTTTGGATTTAAAGTAAAAATAAAAAATAAAAAAATTCAGTAATGTTTAACCTTCATACCTACAAAAAAACTGTCATTAATGTATAACCCTTTTAACTTCCTCTTTATCTGACCAATAGAGAAGAGACAATATGCCATTAATTTATTCTGTAATAATGTCATTAAAAGTGAGGAAACTAGTATCCAGAAGATGAAGTTTAACCAAAGGTGATCCAAAATTCAGTTCAAATATCCTTTAGGTTTTAATGGAGTTTAACATTCATTCAAACCCATCCTATAACTATCAGTTCTCCAATGTTCAACCATATAACCCCCCACGTGACTTTTTTTAAGCAACATATGACAACATAATCAAATGTAAAGTCACCTGGTTTGTAGTCTTTTAGTGGCTGATATTAACTCTGGAACATAAAAGGTTTTGAGGTGTGTTTTTTTTTTTAAAAAAATTAGGGTCTTTTTTTTATTCAAATTAATTTTTGTGTTATTTATTTTTTTTAAAAAAATTTTTAACAAAATTGCCAAATCCTTCAAGATTCTTTGTCATGTTCGTAAATATCCTCGTCAGATCAAGTCTAGGGATAGTTTCAAACATTTCCAATTTCTACAAAACCAAAACATTAACCTGAAAACTTGAGTCATGTTCTTAAATATCCTCGTCAGATCAAGTCTAGGGATAGTTTCAAACATTTCCAATTGCTACAAAACCAAAACATTAACCTGAAAACTCGAGTCAAGTAAATATCCTCGGGATCAAGTCTAGGATTTTCAAACATTTCCAATTGCTACAAAACCAAAACATTAACCTGAAAACTCGAGTCATGTTCGTAAATATCCTCGTCAGATCAAGTCTAGGGATAGTTTCAAACATTTCAATTGCTAAAAACCAAAACATTAACCTGAAAACTCGAGTCATGTTCTTAAAATATCCTCGTCAGATCAAGTCTAGGGATAGTTTCAAACATTTCCAATTGCTACAAAACCAAAACATTAACCTGAAAACTTGAGTCATGTTCTTAAATATCCTCGTCAATTCAAGTCTGGGATAGTTTCAAACATTTCCAATTGCTACAAAACCAAAACATTAACCTGAAACTTGAGTCATGTTGAAAACTCGTCAGATCAAGTCTAGGGATGTTTCAAACATTTCCAATTGCTGCAAAACCAAAACATTCCTGAAAACTTGAGTCATGTTCGTAAATATCCTCGTCAGATCAATAGGGATTTCAAACATTTCCAATTGCTACAAAACCAAAACATTAACCTGAAAACTTGAGTCATGTTCTTAAATATCCTCGTCAGATCAAGTCTAGGGATAGTTTCAAACATTTCAATTGCTACAAAACCAAAACATTAACCTGAAAACTTGAGTCATGTTCGTAAATATCCTCGTCAGATCAAGTCTAGGATAGTTTCAAACATTTCCAATTGCTACAAAACCAAAACATTAACCTGAAAACTTGAGTCATGTTCTTAAATATCCTCGTCAGATCAAGTCTAGGGATAGTTTCAAACATTTCCAATTTGCTACAAAACCAAAACATTAACCTGAAAACTTGAGTCAAAAAATCCTCGTCAGATTCAAGTCTAGGATAGTTTCAAACATTTCCATCCTCGTCAAATCATTAACCTGAAAACTTAGTTTTCAAACATTTCAAATCAAGCTAAAAAAAAAAACATTTTAACACAAAAACCAAAACATTTGAAAAGTCATGTTCTTAAATATCCTCGTCAGATCAAGTCTAGGGATAGTTTCAAAATTTCCAATTGCTACAAAACCAAAACCTAATGAAAAAAGTCATTAAAATCCTCGTCAAGATCAAGTCTAGGAATAGTTTCAAACATTTCAATTGCTACAAAACCAAAACATTAACCTGAAAACTTGAGTCATGTTCGTCAGATCAAGTCTAGGGATAGTTTCAAACATTTCCAATTGCTACAAAACCAAAACATTAACTGAAAACTGAAAACTCGAGTCATGTTCGTAAATATCCTCGTCAGTTCAAGTTTAGGGATAGTTTCAAACATTTCCAATTGCTACAAAACCAAAACATTAACCTGAAAACTTGAGTCATGTTCTTAAATATCCTCGTCAGATCAAGTCTAGGGATAGTTTAAAACATTTCCAATTGCTACAAAACCAAAACATTAACCTGAAAACTTGAGTCATGTTCGTAAATATCTTCGTCAGATCAAGTCTAGGATAGTTTCAAACATTTCCAATTGCTACAAAACCAAAACATTAACCTGAAATTTCAAGTCATGTTTAATTTAAATATCCTCGTCAGATCAAGATAGTTTCAAATAGGATAGTTTCAAAAACCAAAACATTGCAAAAAAAAACATTAACCTGAAAACTTTGTAGTCATGTTCATTTAAATATCCTCGTCAGATCAAGTGAAAAGGGATAGTTTCAAACATTTCAATTCAACTAGAAAACCAAACTATAAACCAAAACATTAACCTGAAAACTCGAGTCATTTTCGTAAATATCCTCGTCAGATCAAGTCTAGGATAGTTTCAAACATTTCCAATTGCTACAAAACCAGAATTAACCTGAAAACTTGAGTCATGTCTTAAATCGTCTCGTCAGATCAAGTTCTAGGATAGTTTCAAACATTTTCATTTGCTACAAAACCAAAACATTAACCTGAAAACTCAAGTCATGTTACAAAAATATCCTCGTCATCATTCATGTTTTAAGGGATTTTCAGCGATAGTTTCAAACATTTCCAATTGCTACAAAACAAAAATAAAACTGAAATTAATGTTCTAAATATCCTCGTCAGATCAAGTTTGAATAAGTTTCAAATTTCCTACAAAACCAAAACATCAAATGAAAAAGTCATGTTTAAAATATCCTCGGATAGTTTCATAGTTTCAGAACAAAAAAAAGCTACAAAACAAAACATATTCTGAAAACTCGAGTATGTTCATAAATATCCTCGTCAGATCAAGTTAGGGATAAAAAACATAAAGTCATGTTGAAAACTCAAATGTTCGTAATATTAAAAAGATCAAGTCTAGAGATAGTTTCAAACATTTTTGCTAAAAAAAAAAAATCTGAAAACTTGAGTCATGTTCGTAAATATTATCCTCGATAATCAAGTCTAGGATAGTTTCAAAAATTTTCACAAAACCAAAATTTTAACCTGAAAACTAAAATGTTCTTAAATATCCTCATCAATCAAGTCTATCATAGTTTCAAACATTTCAAATTGCTGAAAACCAAAACATTAACCTGAAAACTCAATATGTTTTAAATATGATCATTCTAGCGATAGTTTCAAACATTTCCAATTGCTACCAAAACCAAAACATTAACCTGAAAGTCATGTTCGTAAATATCCTCATCATATCAAGTCTAAATAGTTTCAAACATTCGTCAGATCAAGTCAAAACATCTTTTTCAAGTCATGTTCGTAAATCCAATTTCAAAATAAAAACATTTAATTGAAAACAAAACATTAACCTGAAAACTTGAGTCATGTTCGTAAATATCCTCGTCTTCTTTTAAGAATGGATAGTTTCAAACATTTCCAATTGCTAAAAACCAAAACATTAAACCTCGTCAGATTTAGGATAGTTTCAAACATTTCCATGCTAAAACCAAAAATAACCTGAAAATCTCATGCAAGATCAAGTCTAGGGATAGTTTCAAACATTTCCAATTGCTACAAAACCAAAACATTAACCTGAAAACTTGAGTCATGTTCTTAAAATATCTATTCGTCAGATCAAGTCTAGAGGATAGTTTCAAAACATTTTCCAAAAAATTCAAATGTCAAACATTAAATGAAAAAAAATCAAATAAATATAAAAAATCATATAGAAGTCTAGGGATAGTTTCAAACATTTCCAATTGCTACAAAACCAAAACATTAACCTGAAAACTCGAGTCATGTTCATTAAATATCCTCGTCAGATCAATATTCTAGGATAAAAACATTTCCAATTGCTACAAAACCAAAACATTAACCTGAAAACTTGAGTCATAAAAAAAATATTCTCGTCAGATCAAGTCTAGGGATAGTTTCAAACATTCCAATTTTTACAAAACCAAAAAAACCTGAAAAAGTCATTTAACTCGTCAGATCAAGTCTAGGATAGTTTCAAACATTTTTTGCTTCTTGAAACTCAAATGTTTTAAATATCCTCGTCAATCAAAAAGGGATAGTTTCAAAATTTTTTAAATTGCGACAAAAAAAAAACATTAACCTGAAATAACCTGAAATTTCATGTTCGTAAATATCCTCAAGATCAAGTCTAGGGATAGTTTCAAACATTTCAATTGCTAAAAATGAAAAACATTAACCTGAAAACTTGAGTCATGATAAATATCCTCGTCAGATCTTTTCTAGGGATAGTTTCAAACATTTCCATTTGCTACAAAACCAAAACATTAACCTGAAAACTTTGAGTCATGTTCGTAAATATCTCGTCAGATCAAGTCAAAGTTTAGGGATAGTTTCAAACATAACATCAATTATGCTCGTCAAAAACCAAAAAACATTATTTTGAAAACTCGAGTCATGTTCGTAAATATCCTATCAGATCAAGTCTAGGATAGTTTCAAACATTTAAAATTTCTAAAACCAAAACATTAAAAAACATTTATGTTAAAAATCTCGTCAATCATGTTGGGATAGTTTCAAATATTTCAATTGCTCTGATTAACCTGAAATTGAGTCATGTTCTTAAATATCCTCGTCAGATCAATGGATATTTCAAACATTTACAATTGCTACAAAACCAAAACATTAACCTGAAAAAAACTTGAGTCATGTTCGTAAATATCCTCGTCAGATCAATATAAAATAGTTTCAAACATTTCCAATTAAAACCAAAATTTAACCTGAAAACAGAGTCATGTTCGTAAATATCCTCGTCATCAAGTCTAGGGATAGTTTCAAACATTTCCAATTGCTACAAAACCAAAACATTAACCTGAAAACTTGAGTCATGTTATAAATATCCTCGTTTCAAGTCTGGGATAGTTTCAAAATTTTTTACAAAACCAAAAACCTGAAAATTTCATGTTCTTTAATATCTTCATCAGAAAGTCTTGATAGTTTCATCCAATAATTACAAATATAACCTTTCATGTCAAATTTCAATTCTAGGGATTTTCAAACATTTCCAATTGTTACAAAACCAAAACATTAACCTGAAAACTTGAGTCATGTTTGTCTAAATATCTTATCAGATCAATAGGGATAGTTTCAAACATTTCCAATTTAAAAAACCTGAAACTCAAGTCATGTAAAATCAATTCAAGTCTGATAAAAAATTTCCAATTGCTACAAAACCAAAACATTAACCCTGAAAACTAGTCAATTTTTCAAGTTAGGGATAGTTTCAAAATAAATTGCTACAAAACCAAAACATTAACCTGAAAACTCAAGTCATGTTCGTAAATATCCTCGTCAATCAAGTTTCAAGATTTCTAGGGATAGTTTCAAACATTTCCAATTGTTTACAAAACCAAAAATTAACCTGAAAACTTGAGTCATGTTATAAATATCCTCGTCAGATCAAGTTAAGGGATAGTTTCAAACATTTCCAATTATACAAAACCAAAACATTAACCTGAAAACTTGAGTCATCTTAATAAATATCCTCGTCAGATCAAGTCTTGATAGTTTCAAATATTTCAATTGCTACAAAACAAAAAAAACATTTGAATGTTTGTAGTCATGTTCGTCAGATCAATATAGTTTCCATCGTCAGACTACAAAACCAAAACCAATGAATTTCATTTAATTTCGTCAATTGTCTAGGAGATTTTCAAATTTTTCAAAACCAAAACATTAACCTGAAAACTTGAGTCATGTTCGTAAATATCCTCGTCAGATCAAGTCTAGGGATAGTTTCAAATATTTCCAATTACTACAAACCAAAACATTAACCTGAAAACTCGATTCATGTTGAAAATATCCT
Source organism: Acanthosepion pharaonis (assembly GCA_903632075.3). NCBI lineage: Eukaryota > Metazoa > Mollusca > Cephalopoda > Sepiida > Sepiidae > Acanthosepion > Acanthosepion pharaonis. The sequence continues at coordinate 14,049 of CAHIKZ030003133.1, forward strand.
CGTCAGATCAAGTTCAAAAGGGATAGTTTCAAACATACAATTGCTACAAAACCAAAAACATTAACCTGAAAACTCAAGTCATGTTTTAAATATCCTCGTCAGATCAAGTCTAGGGATAGTTTCAAACATTTCCAATTTCTAAAAAAACAAAACATTAACCTGATTTTTAACAAAATTAAAAAAATATCCTCGTCAGATCAAGTATGTGGGATTATGCATTTCTGATTTAAAAAAAAAATTTAAAATCAAAATATTTATTTTATATATATATATAAAAAAAATTATTTTTGTGCAAACAAAATTAAATTTTTTAATTTATTAAAACGTCAAAAGAATAGATGACAATTTTATATATTTTAACACATTGAATATTTTCTTGTGGAAAAATGGAGTAACAAATTAATGTATTGTCAAAAAAATATTAAGCACCATTGAAAAACAATCTCTAAATTCATCTACAATTATTAAAATCATCTATTAAAAGAAAATATATATTAATATATATATCTTTATTGTAACTATTTTTTTATTTCAAAAATCAAATTTAAATACCATTCTATTTAATTAAATTTAAAATGAAAATTTTTTAATTCAATTATGTGAATCCTTATTTAAATGAAATTTCATTTTTTTTAGTAAAACAGGATTTTCATCTCCTGCAACTCTTCTGGATGGTCTCCTTGTTTAAGTTGGTGAATGCTGCCATAATCCTTGCCTTCAGTTCATTTTTGGTGTTACAAGGAGTTTTGTTGGTCTCTTGCTCAACTGCCCCCACACATAATAAATCAGGGGGTTGCAGTCTGGGGAGTTAGGTGGCCAGATGTAAGGGGTGATGTGGTTGCAGAAATTGTCTGATAGCCATGACTGGGTTCTCCTGCTTGTGTGGCATGGTGCAGAGTCCTGTTGCCAGACATAAGGTCTTCCAGCAGCCAACCTCTTAACCCAGGGCAGCACTACCTCCTCAAGGCACTTGATGTAGGCCTCTGTGTTGAGTCTGAGGCCCTGTGGGAAAATGAATGGAGGGTTTTTTCTTATCAGAATGATCACTAGTGATTTTCCAAAACCTTGTACTTTCATAATCACCATTAGACTCATCCAACTCTTTCTGAATCCTCTGCACTGTCCTCAGATTGACACCCAAACACTCTGAAATGTTTGTATTGGAGCTTCTGGCATGAATGCCAAGCAGTACAGCATGCCATTTCCAAATTTCTGGCAGAGTGAATTGCATCATGGTGCTCTTTTTTCTCACAGATGGTGCCCAACTGACCCTACTATACTGTGCAGTTGACAAAAAAAAAAAAACAACATGCATATATGCAAAAAAAAAAATATAAAATGGTGACAATTTACCCATCGCACCTATATATATATATATATATATTATATATATATATATATATAATTCTATATATAAATAATTTTATATATATATATATAAAATATAAAAAAAAATAAATAAAATGATTTCAAAAAAAATATTACAAAGTATATTTGGATTTTCTTTCAAAATGTTTTTATATAAATCAAAATAAATTTAAAATTTAAATCATTTTATATTTATAATTTATTTTTTTTTATCAAAAAATTTCAACATGTAAATTATCAATTAAAAAAAATAATTTTTCAAATATATTGAATATTTAAATATAATATTATTTTATTTTGAATTAAATAATAATTTTTAAAAAAACAAAAAATTTTAAAAAAAAATATAAATTTAAATAAAAAAAAAAAATTTGAAAAAAAATTTTTTTTAAAATTATAAATTAAATCATGATTTTAATTTAAAAAAAAAATTTTTTTATGAAATTTATTTTTGACATTATTTCAATAAATTCATTTGAATTTAAATGGAAAAAAAAATACTTTAAATATTTTTTTTCAAAAAAAAATTTGAAAAAAATTATTTTTATAAAAATGAATAAAATTATATTATTATTTTTTTGATTTATATATGATAAAATATAAATTTAATAAAAACCATCATAAAATCTTATAAAAATTCAAAATTTAAAAAAACCTTCCTTATTTTTGTTAGTTTTTAAAAGAAATTAATTAAAATTTTATTAAAAAATGACAAAAAAATTTTTAGCTAATTTTCATTCAAAATAAGAAAACATATCATTATTGTCATTTTAAAAAAAAAATAAATTAAAAAAATCAATTCAAATTTATTTTAGTTTATACTTTTAATTGAATTCTTTTTATAAATATTGTAAAAATGAAAAAATGAAAATTTAATTGGAAAATTTTTGAAAATTCAAAATATAATCTAAATTTCAAAAATTTTATTTTTGACATATTTTTTTTTTTTTTTATATAATTCAAAAATTTAAATTTAGATTTTTTTTTTTTAATTTCAAATAAAAATTTTTTTTAAGGAAAAAATTATTTAAAAAAAAAAAAAAAAAAATTAAATTTTAAAAAAAAAAAATTAAAAAATGAAATATTGAAAAATTTAAAAAAATTTTTTTATAATTTTTTTTGAAATCTATATTTTAAGAGTACAAATTTTATTTTGGAAAATGAGGCATTTTTTTTATTTTTCAAAAAAAAATAAAAAAAAAAAATCAAAAAAAAATCAAACAAATAATGAAAAATATTTGTAAATTGAAAAAAAAATTTTTCTCAAAATTAAATCAACAAAAAATTTTCTGATTTTTAAAAAAGAAAACATTTCAAAAATTAAAAAAAAATTTTTTTTCAAAATCCAATTTAAAAATTTTCAAAGAAATTTTTTAAAAATTTTAAAAATTTTTTTTTTTTTTGAAAAAATAAAAATTTATTTAAAAAAAAAAAAAAAAAAAATTCCAAAAAAATTATTTTTAATAAATTAAACTTAAATGCAGACAAGTTTTTTACATATTTTTTTTTTTTTTAATATTCATAACCTAATCAAAATCAGTAAAAAAAATTTAAAATTTTTTTAAAAAGGAAAATTTTTAAAAAAAAAAAAAAAAAAAAATATTTTAATTTCAAATTTTTTTTTAACATAAAAAAAAAAAAAAAAAAAAATATTTTTATAATATTATTTTTTCAAAATTTTGCATTTTTCAAATTATATATTTCATTATTTTAAATTTTTTTTTTTTTTTTTAAAAATTTTTTTAAAAAATCAATTTTTATAAAAATAAAAAAAAAAAAATCATCAATTTTGCAAAATGTTTTGACAAATACTAAACAATGCTGAAATAACAAAGTCAATTTTGAAGAAAAGTTTTCAAAACAATCATTTTTTTTTTTTTTCAAAATATTTAAATGCAAAAAATATCAAAAAAATGTGAATTTAAAATGATTATTTATATTCAATTTTTTTTCTTTAAAAAAAATTGAATAAATAAAAATTCAAATTTTTATTTAAATTTCAAAATTTCTAAAAAAATCAAAATTTTTAAAATTGAAAAAATTTAAAAAAATATATAAATCACTTTGATTTTGGAAAATACATTTTTTTTTTTTTTTCTTTAAATTATTTTTTTATAAAATAAAATATTTTTCCAAATAAATTAAAAATTTTTTTCATTTTTTTTTACCAAAATTTTTAAAAAAATCCAAAATCAATAAAAATAAAAATCAAATAATCCTTTTTAAAATTTTTTTAAAAATTTATAATTTGATCCTTGAAAATGTATTTTTTTTGTTTATTTAAAATTATAAATAAAATTTTTGGAAAAAAATTTAAAAAATTTGAACAAATATATAAACATTTAAAAATTTAACAATAAAAAAAAAAAAAATATTAAATTGAAATGATTTTTTAAATTAAATTAAAAATTGAAATAAAAAAAAATTTTTTTTAAAAATTTTTAAATTAAAAAAACTTTTATTAAAATAAATTAAAAAATTTCCATTAATTTTTAATATCAATTTCAAAAATATTTTAAAATTTTCAATTTTTTAAATTTTCCATTTTTTTTCATTACAAAATTTTTTATTTTCACTAATTAATAATTAGTCAAATTTAAATTTTATCAAATAACCATAAAAAAAAAAATCAAAAAATATTCAAATTTTCTTGGAAAAATTTTTTTAATTTTTAAGAAAATTTTATAAAAAATTCTTTTGATGTTTTTTTTAAATTTTTTTTTTTTAATTGTTTTTTTAAATTTTTTCATTTCATTTTATACAAAAATTCAAAAAATAAAAATCTTAAATCTTTAAAAATAAAAAAAAAAATTTTTTCTGAGTGTTAAATTTTTATTTTAAATATTTTTTTTAATAAATTTTTAAAATTTAAATTTTTAAAAAATCTTTAAAAAAATTTAATTTCAAATAGAAAATAAAATATATGAAAAATATTTTCAACAATTTAAATTTTCTTTTTTATCAAATATTTAAATTCATTATAATAAATTTTTTAAAACAAATTATAAATTTTTTTCAAGGTTTGAAAATTAAATAAAAAATTTTTTATTTCAAATGGAAATTTTCATTTTTTTCAAATTTTTAAAATTTTAAAAAATTTTAAAAATTTTTAAAAACATAAAAATCATTGATAAAGTTTTAAAAATGGAAATTTAAAAAAAAATAATGAAAAAAATTTTTTTATTTTTATAATTAAAATAAATTTTTTAATGAAATGAAAAAAATTTTTAAATTTATTTTTAAAAATTTTTTTTAAACAATTTTTAAAAAAGAAATATAATTTTTTAAAAAAAATTAACAAATAGTTATATATCAAATATTTGAATATAAAAATATTAAAAAAATTTAATAAAATTTTAAAAATAATTTAATATAAATATAATTTATTTATTAAATTATGAATTTTTTTAAAAATATTAAATAATAAAATAATTTTATTTTAAATTTTTTATATCTAATCAAAAAAAAAAAATCAAAAAATTTTTATGCAAATTTTTTTTAATAAATTTATTTCTATAATATTAATTTTTTGAAAATAATTAAAAAAAAAAAAATAAAATATTCAAATTTTTTTTAATAAAAATTTGGTTTTCAATAAAAAAAAATTAGCAATTGATTTATTTTTTTAAATGATTAAAAAAAATAAATAAATATAAAAAAGCATGTTAAAAAATATACATTATGCAAGAATTTTTTCAAAAATTCATTTTTATTTAAATTTTTTAAAATTTAAATCTAAAACATATATAATAAAAAAATTTTTAATATTAAATTTTTTTGAAATATAAATTCGATCAAAAATTTAAAAAAAAAAATTATAAAAAAAATTTTTATTTTTAAATATAAAAAAAAAACAAATTTTATTAAATAATTTTTTAATTTTTAATATATAAATATAATTATATAAAAAATATTTATATTTAAAATTTAAAAAAACAAAATTCAAAAATTTTGACAAAAAAATGAAAAAAAAGAAAAAAAAAATATTATAAATATTAATAAAAAATATAAATTTCTTAAAAAATATAAATTTTAAATACAAAATTTACATAAAGGTTTGAAAAAAAAATGTTTTAAGCTATTAAAATTTTTATTCTTTTTTTTCTTTTTTAGATAAATTTTTAAATTATTAATTGATACAAAATAAAAAAAATTTTTTGAAAAAAATTTAAAAAAAAAAATTCACAAAAAAAATTAAAAAATAAAATTTTTAATAATTTTTATTCAAAAAATTAAAAATAGAATATGAAAATAAAGAAATTTAAATAAAAGTTTTTCAATTAAAAAAAATTTAAAAAAAATTAATTGACATAAAAAATAAAATCTTTAAAATAAAATGGTAAATTATATTTTAAAAAATCAAAAAAAATTAATAAAAAAAAAGAAAAAAATTTACAAAAAAATTTAATTGAAATTTAAATCTTTTTGAACATATTTTTTAATCAAAATTAAAATTTTTTTAAATTTTTTTTATATTTTTATATTTTCATTAAATTTAAATTTAAATCATTAATTTAAAAAAACAAAAAAAAAAAAATTTTTTTATTAAAATAAAAAAAATTTAAAAATTAAAATTTTTTTTTTTAAATTTGATGTTTATATTTAAGAAGGTATAATATTATTAAAAAAAATTAAAAAAAATTTTTAAATTGAAAGATTTTAATTTTTTTATTTTTTTTTTTCTTATTATATAATAAATTTTTAATAAAAAAATAAATGATTAATTTATAATTTTTTTACAAATAAAAAAAATCTTAAAAAATCAGAAATTTGCAAATTTTTAAAAAATGCAAAATTAAAAAAAATTATTTATATAAAAAATGAAAATTTTAAAACCTATTTTTGATATAAAGAAATGGTCAATTTGGGAAAATTTTGAGTTTTTTTTTTTTGTTTATAAAACTTTTTTTAGAAAACCATGGAAAATTTGTTTTAAAAGAAATTTTGAATAATAATAATGGTTTTGAAATTTTGATAAAATTTTTTAATTTTTTTTAAATAATTTTGATTGAAATATAAAAAATTAGGTATCAACTAAGGTTTTAAGGTGAATTCAGATTTGTTGATTTTCCTTAAAATTTTTTTTAGGATAATTGACAAAATTTAAAAATATAAAAAAAGGATTTGAAATAACATTTTTTTTCATTTAGTGAAAAAAAATTTAATATTCCAATGAAGTTTAATTTCTTTTTTTATAAAAAACAAAAAAATCTTCTAAAACAAATGCTAAAACATACCATTTTTTCTTTATATTAACAATATATTTTTTAAAAAAAATATAAATATTATTATAAATATGCTATATAATAAATCATTTCCTATAGAGTTTTTGACAAAAAATATTCTTATATAAATCTAATAGAAAAAATGAAAAATTTCCATTTTCAAAAAATATATAAATAATTTTTTATAATTCAGTGAATGAAAAAAAGAACTGAAAAAAGAAAATTAAAAATAAATGTAAAAAAAAATAATTAAATAATAAATAATCAAGGTCTATATAAATATAATAATTATATAATAATAATTGGATAAAAAATTAAAATTTAAACAAAAAATAAACACGGTGAATTTAAATTTTAAATATTTAAAATAAAGAAAATTTTTTTTAATTATAAAATATGCCAAATAAAAAAAAAAATTAACAAACAAGAAGAAAAACAAATTATTTTTTATTTATTATGCATTTTATCGAAAATATTTAGACATTAAAAATAATAAACAAAAAATATATATAAAATTGTATAGAAATATAAAAAAAATCAATTAAAAAAAATGATTTATCAAAATAGATTAAATTTTTTAAATTTATGATATTTTTGAATTTGAGATTGAAAAAATTATAAATTTTCAAGAGTTAGAAAGAAAAGAACATATTAAATGAAAAAATATAAATATTTTATTTCAATGAATTCAACAAAAAAAATTTAAATGAAAAAGAAAAAATAAAAAAATACAGATCAAAAATTTAAATCATTGAGGAATGATTGTAAGAAAAATGAGCAATTAGTTTTAATAAAAATAAAAAAAATTTAAAAAAAAAATCGAATGATTTAAGATTTTTAAAAAAAATTTTAAAATTATATCATTTTATTTTTGTAGATATTAATATATTGAAATAAATATAAAATATTTTTGATTTAAAATATCAGATATAAATTATGAATTATATAAATCAAATTTAAAAAACCAATTTTGATGAAAATTTGATTTTTTTAAAAGATTTAAAAAAAAAAGATATCAGTTTTTTATATATAAATAGATTTTTTGCCCATATAAATAAATAATTGAAATAATTAAAATTATAAAAAGAATTATATTTGAAAAAATTTTAAATTTGAACTATAATGTAAACACAAAAAGAAAATACAGACAAATCAAATATATCCAATAAACAAAGAAAATTGAAAAAAAAGCAAATAAAACTGATATATAAAGCACTAAAAAAATTTTATTTGAATTCACAGAAATTTTTTGTTTTGTCAAAGATAAAAATAATAGGAAAATATATATATTTATAAAAAAGATCATTTTTATGACAAAATTAAAAACAAAAATTTTTTAAATTTTGTCAGAGAAATCTTAATTGATTAAAAAAAATAAAAATAAAATCAAAAAAATAAAAGCAAAAATATAGATAGAATGTTATATATAAATAATTCGTTTGATTGATCAAAAAAAATAAAAATTTAAAGAGGAAAAAAAAAATCTATATTTTATAAAAAATAAAAATAAAAAGGAAAATAAAATCGTTTATCATTTCAATGACAAACATAACATTTGAAAATTATTAAACTATTTTATAGGAATATATACAGTTATATATAACCTTTTATATATAAAAAGATCAAATTTTTGCAGTTGATAAACAATTGAATTTGAAAATAAAATTTTAAACCAGGTTTTATGAAAGCAACATGAATTAGTTAAGTATAAAAGCTTTAGATAATTGATAAAGGTTTTTAGGGAATTTGCATTTTAAAAATCATTTTATTGAAATCCAAAAATATTTAAAAGATACTTTTAAAAATAAAATTTTTGAAAGTTTTTATTAATTTCTTATATTTTTAAAAAAAAATTAGAAAACATACAATCAATTTTAAAAAAATAAAAAAATGTTACATAAATAATAATTAAATATTTTAAATAAATTTAAAGTTTTAAAATCATCAGTTACATGAAATCCATTATATCGTAAAAATTTTTCATATATATAAATATATATATATATATATCATATATATATATATATGGACAATATATATACAATTTATTTATTAAAGACATTTTTTTATGTTTAACGTTGTTATTTTATAGATACAAGTATTTAAGCAAATGCTCTGTTTATGATAAACAGTATTAAATAACATTTACCGGCCTGAATGTCGAGAAATTTTCATAGAAAATATTCGTTCTTTGACAGGATTCGAACCTGCATCCTATACGGAACCGTCATATACGCTGACGTGCCTTTACCCTTCGGCTACAAAGAATGAATTTCGGTAGACAAGGTCGAATTTACTGTTTATAAACTTCAATCTTTAATGAATCTCGTACATTCATAACTGCTCTGGCGTATATAAATGTAAACAAATGACGTCATATATTAAGAAATGGACAAGGTCCGACAATTTATTTATTAAAGACATTTTTTTTTTAATGTTTCACGTTGTTATTTATAGATACAAGTATTTAAGCAAATGCTCTGTTTATGATAAACAGTATTAAATAACATTTACCGGTCTGAATGTCCGAGAAATTTTCATAGAAAATATTCGTTCTTTGACAGGATTCGAACCTGCATCCTATACGGAACCGTCATTTACGCTGACGTGCCTTACCTCTGGGATACAAAGAACCTTTTCGGTAGACAAGGTCGAATTTACTGCTTATAAACTTCAATCTTCCATGAATCTCGTACATTCATAACTGCTCTGGCGTATCAAATGTAAACAAATGACGTCATATATTAAGAAATGGACAAGGTCCGACAATTTATTTATTAAAGACATTTTTATGTTTAACGTTGTTATTTATAGATACAAGTATTTAAGCAAATGCTCTGTTTATGATAAACATATGTGTGTGTGTGTGTGTACGCAAATATATTGAAAAATAGGAAAAATCTTTATGTATACAAATACAAATTTAACAGCGTAACAAAAGTGCCAAAAACTTGAAAAAGACCAGACAATATGTCTGAAAAAAGGCACCCTGACCCTACCTGGACTTAACCTCTTTTCTAAAGTAACTAATATGTTGATACAATAGTTGTCAGTGAAAATGAATATCCTACCGCCCCTTATTAAAATGATTGGTTTTCTCCATATCCATAGAAATAATATTTTAAATAATTATAAAGCTCCGTAAACGTTAAAATTAGAATCCAAAAATTTGAGGGAAATGAAACAGAACTAATTAATTTAATTTCTTAATTTCTGTAATTTAATTGGAAGTTTTTTAGTTTCTGTTTTGAAAATATGGATAAAATTTTTATGTAGTTTTTGGATTCATATTTTTTAAAAAATTATATATATATATATATCAAAGACCTCTTTTAACAAAAGTCTTTATTTTGAGATGTCTCATGGCTTATCCAGCACTAGAAAAAGAATTTGTAAAGAAAGGGATATATTTTTTATTTATTAATCTGATAAATTTTATTACTTAAACGTTATTTTGTAGTGGAAATTGTATTTAAGTAGACACTCCGTTTATTTATTAAACTGTATATTTATTTATCTATTTATTTTCATCTATCAGCCTCAATATTCGAGAAATTTTATTAGTGAAAAATATGTACTCTCCAGCACCTGTTTTACCATAGGGGAAACCATCATTAAATCTGATGTGCTTTAAATCTCTCAGCCACGGAGTGTGTCAGTGGTCAAGCATCAGTTCTAATTGTATTAATTAGTTTTTAGAATGTTGTAATTACAAAATTATTCTTGTAAATAAACAATCTAATAAATAGTGTTTAATATTTTTGTTGTAAATTCTCATGAACAAGAAAAAAATGTGTAAATTCACTTTCATCTTATGTTTAGGTTTTATTACAATTCTAATAATTGCATTTTAAAATCAACAAACATTATCGAGGAGTGAAGGTAGTTAAAATAATTTCAGAAGAAAGGTCCAAGTTTTCTGCCATTATTTTAATACCCACAAAATCCAAAAAAGAATCTGCAATATTATGAGTCCTGACCTTGTATCATTATTTTTTATAGTTATAATAGATTTTATAGCTGCTTGTAAGTTTAATTGTTAAACAGATAAGTTGGTGAGTGAGGAGTGGATGTAATTATATATATATATTTCATTAAAGACTGCAGAAAGATTTCTTTTAAGACGTTTCTTAACTATTTTTTCTTGTATTCTTACTCTTATTTTGGTTGGCATTTCAAGACTATAGATATCAAATTCCTAATATTGTTTCTTCAAGCGCTTTCAGCTATTTTGGCCATCATCAGGAGGGAAGGTAAGGGTAATGTTTAACCTTCGTGCACAAAAAAAAAAGGTTGGTTAAAACAATGGTTATTCCCTTGACGCCACTATTACTGTATGCATTTTTGATTCCTTCAGTAATGTTTATTTACAAGATTATAAAACTATGTGAACCAAGTACAAGGCAATATTTGCTATTTACCTTTTATAAAGATTTATCATTTACCATTTTTTAAAGAAACAAATTTGAGAAGGAATCTTTTTATTTAATAATTTATAAAAAAAAATTTTAAATTATCAAAATATGTAAACTAACTACAATGCAATATTTATTATTTACCATTTTATAAATAAGTATGAAAACATTTTTTTTTCAATCTAATAATGTTTAACATCTTTGTTAATTCTCAAGAATAAGAAAATGTATAAATGCATTTTCACATTTTTGAGTTTTATTAAAATTCTAATCATTGCTTTTTAAAACAAACATTGCTTAGAAAGTTGTTTACAGTAAAAGCAGTGTCAATGGAGTAACTGCCATTTTGACACACCATTTTTGTTTTGTCTTTTTGCAGGCATGAATGTTGAACATTGTCAAAGTAAAGTTGTTTTTGATTGGGGAAAAGTCTTGAATTTCTCGGTTATCTTATTTTGATAGTGAAATTGTACCCTCTGGCTGTTGATCTTTGGATAATTTCAAACTGAACTCTTTATCTAATCTATGGAAACAGATTGACTGAAAGATTCTGTTCAAAGTTTCTTGAAGGTTATCTAGAGAGAGACAGACACCTGAAGAAGGTAGTAGGGCATAATGGTCAAAACATTATGATAACAACAGACATGAGGATATTAGCCTGACTGTAAATAATGAAAATAAAGATAACTCCTCATGCCAGACAGAAGTGTTTTTTTTATTAATCCTGAAGATGGCCAAATTGGATGAAAGTACTTGGAGGAAAAATGTTTGGAAATATAACAAAACAAGAAAAATTAATTAACATTTTTTAAATAATTCCTAAGTCTTTAATGAAATATGCAGACTAGAATATATGCCAAAATACACACACATTTTATATATATATATATATATATATATATATATATATATATAATCTTAGACTAACTTGTTAGCTTATGTGTTATCATCAGATAATTAAAAAATCTGAATAAAATAATATAGTGATTGTTAAGAAGTCATTACCCATATTTCTACTCACCTACCATTTGCATGCATTTTGCACCTGTGCACTCACTTTTGATCTTCTCTCTCTCTTTCTATCTTTCTCATTCAATTCTGTAAGTTTTCAGTTTTTCACTCATTCTATAAATGCCATGGAAAAAATATTTATATCGAATATATTTTTGGCAACTTGATCTTTAACATCTGCACTCTGCATTATTCACAAGTATTACTTTTGAATTCGACAACATTCTTTTTTTATGGCCTACAAAGTAAAGATTAAATATCTGGCCAATAAATTTGAAATAATTGTCATTTTCCAACCATAACTTTATCATTATCAGAAATGTTTTTTCATCATTTACTTGCTTACAAGACATATGATGCATTACTGTTTTACAAGAGCTGATAATAATTTTCACACTTTCTTCATCATAACTGTTACTTTGTGGAACAAACACTGGATAGAAGGCTTTTCTGACAACTACAATCTTCATCTCTTAAGTTCAATATCTATCCTACTTGTCCTCATAATTACTTTGCCTTTCCTTACAACAATTTCATTCAGCAACTTTCTACCTTTAGAAGACCTTTGACCTTGTATTGGGTAAGATTAGTAAAAAAAAAAAAAATGTTCATTAGGTGTTCTGTAATATTTAAATTTTTGTGTGTGAAAAGTGCATTTTAAAGGTTAACAAATATCTCTACAGCAATTTCATAGTTTTAACCAAAAAGGCAAGTTTTATTTTGTACCATTCAACAGCATCATATTTTGTTTTCATCAATAAAACCACCACCTGCCTTAATTTTTTTTTTTTTTAATTTTTAATGTATTTATTACTAATAAATATTATTTTATTATCATATTATAATTTTGCTTGTTCCTTAACAGAAGTTGGGGCCACCTTGCATTTCTTTCAAAAAAAGTAAAGTGAAAGATAAGATTTCAGTGATCCTCCAGGAGGGCATTTCCATTGACTTGAAGTGGATCGACTACATTGAATCAATAGCTGCATCTAATGCAAAGAATGTTGGGTCACTGTGTCATGCCAGAAAATTTTTCTCATCAGAATCCATCCTTCATAATTACAAATCTACCCTTCGTCCATGCATTAAATACTGTTGCCATATCTGGTCTGGTGCTCCTGCTACTCTTCTTGAGGTTCTTGAGAAAATCCAAAGAATGATCTGCTATGTAATTGATCCTGACTTGGCATCTCAGCTTCAGTTACTCACCGATGTGATATAGCTTCCTACTGTCTTTTCTACAAATATTTACATGACAACTGGTCTGACAAGCTTTTGTCTCTGGTGCTCCAACTACATGAATTTAAGCATGCTACTAGATTGGCATCTAGGTCTCACTCACATACTGTTGAAATAGCTAAATGCAACTGCCACTTCTACTCCATCATTTTCTTTTCTCACACATCCCACCTGTGGAACTCACTTTCATTTACTTGTTTCCCTGATAACTACATTCTTCAAAAAATTAAATGCAATATCAATCACCATCTTCTACAGTGTATTTGCTTTTATTTTGACAAAAAATAAGCTTTTAGTTATAAACAATTATCATACAACAGCATCATATTTTGTTGCCATCAATGAAACCACCACCTGCCTTAATTACTGTTTTACAAATTTAGAAGAAAAAAAAAAAAAAAAAGGCAGGCCTTCCCAAGCATTGAAAAAGCTCACTCTCACTCTTTAGATATTCTCTTTGAAATTTCCTATCTAGTTCATCCCAAACTAATTCAATGAGAGAGAGGTCAGCAACCAAGTCATAATTTCAAAAATTTTGTTCTTTCTTTTTCTTAGATAATTTTGACATAAGTTAGAAGAGTGTTTGAACTTGTTGTCATATTGAAAGGTGAATTTTTTTCCAAACCAAATTATATACCATATCTTTGCAAAATCGAATAATATTGTTATTTTTTTTTCATGATTTGCTTAACCTGAATCAAATCTCCAGCCCTTTTGGTAATCTCAAAATATCTACAAAGTATTTATGGTAAAAACAGAAATTTAATGTTTCTCACACAGAATATATTTTTTTATTTTCCAAATATGGTCAGCACATTATAGCCAGGTTCATAGTTGATCTTATTGAGTATTGACTTTTCTTTTTATTATTAATACTTCCACTATTTTTATCCATTTTTTACATATGGATGAGGCTATTATTATCATATTTTCCACAAGTATGTCGTGGATGAAGTTTGGTAAGTTTCCTTATGTGTTTAAATGGGTCCTAATTGAGTTATGTAATGTGAGTCTTCTTGACAGGCATGTAGTTGTAAATCCAATTTTATTAATTAATGAATTTGTTTTGATTAGGAATGCAGTTCTTTAAGGAGCATGTAACTTTATAAATAATATTGGCCCTCTCTAATTTGGATCTTGCAGATTAGTTGTTGTTGATGATAAGGTTAGTCGTTTTAAATTTATATGATAGATAATTAACTTGATTTTCTTATTCTGGTCAACTGAGGTTGTGTATTTTTTTAATGTTTTTAAAGGCTTGCCAGAAATTATTTTTTTTATTATGCGTGAAGGTTTTCAAATTGAATGAAAGTATTTGAAGAAAAAAATGTTTGGAAATATATTTTAAATCTTCTACCACCTATCAAAATACCTGATGCAAATTAAAATTCCTTTTCTGCTGATAGCAGATAATTGGTGAAACATGTCAATGTAAAAAAATTTCAAAATTATCATACATATTGTTAGATTCTCATCCAAATTTACACACAGCTCTCTCTCTCTCTCTTTCTCTCTCTCTCTCTCTATATATATATATATATATATATATATAAAAATATAGTTTTAAGGTGTGCTATTGTTGTAGAGTAGTTTTCACAGTGGAGGCTTGTATTTCACTAAGTCTGTCCTAAAAGAGTCCGACATAAAAATGTTAGGAAACTGCAATAAGAGTTAATGGCGCAGCAATCTAGTTGTGATGGTTGATACTCCAATGTCTGACATCGACTGACTCACTCAACACCACTGAGCCCAACTGTCGACCGCTACTACTACTACTACTTATTATGTGTGGGAAAGTCTATTAATAATAGAATAGGTACGTCAGGTATAACAGCTATATTTAAAATAAAGTGCTCAATATCAGAAATAGTGTATGTATTTTATTAAAACAAAATAAAAATTGATCCAAAATTGTCTTTTTATAAAGGATGTTTCATGCTAGATGCAATCATCAGGCCTGACGATTAGAATTCTAGTATGAAACAGCCTGTCAGATGAAATGTTGACTTCAATGTAATTTATATATATATTATAAACTTAAATGCACCATTTTTCATCGGGTTTATAAAGATGAAATCATGGATTTTATATAGGTCTCATTTCAATCGACTGTATGGTTACCCACATTTGTCTCTGTGGCTCTACTTTTGATGATAGGGTGTCCAATGCCAATCTTCTCGCAAAATGCAACATTGATAGAATTGAGACCTTCCTGATCCAGTCGCAATTTCATTGGGCTGATAATGTTGCAAGGTTAAGTGATGACAGAAATACCTAAGGTATTACCAGCTTGACAGTGGTCAAAGAAATTTTGGACAGCCGTGCCTCCAGTATAAAGACAAGCTAAAGATTAACCTCTCAGCTGAGCAAGCTGCCTGGTATAGAGTTAACTGGAGATATTTGTGCCAGAGTGGTATCAGAAATTTTGAAATCCGTTGTACTGACTGAGAGACAAAAGACAATATCAAAAAGCATTAGCAAATGTTCCTGTTGCTATGTTTTGACATCCTCATTGTTGTACAATATGTGGACGTATATGCAAGTCATTAGCAGGACTGAAGTGTCACATATGACACAAACATAAAAACTGAGTGATGTCGGATCATCATATGTCAAAATCCACAGGAGAGACAGTCCATCATCATATATATATATATATATATATAAGCAATTGGACATCTAGCCACATTGAAGATCTGTGAAACAGTCTGTTTGTGGATGATTATTATGAATATATATTATAATGAAAGAAAATAAATTTAAAAATTGATCAGTTAATAATTTATTTCATGGATAACATAAAAATTCATCTCTTCAAAGAAAAGGTATTTTTTAATTCAATGGAATCAATCCATCCAGACAGATGTACCCAATATATCTGTCTATATGGATTGATTCCATTTCCTAACAATTTTTGGTCTGAAGAAATGAATATAATAATATTAATGAAATAAATTATAACTAATATGGATTTTAAGGAATATTTTTTTTAATTTATCATTATATATATTGCTCTGTAACTTACAAATTGAGCTTTCATTGGATTAATGTCCTCCTCAGAACTATTCCTACCAATTACAAATTGGTATTTTATAAATATATATATATATATATATATATATATATATATGTGTGTGTGTATATATATATATATATATATATATATATATATATATATATATATTATTACTTAAACATTATTTTTTAGTGGATACTTACATTTGAGTAGACATCTGTTTATTCATTAAACATTATATTTATTTTCGTCTACAAGCCTGAATATTTGAGAAATCTTATTAAAGAAAATAAGCACTTTCCAGCAGGATTTGAACCTGTGTTAGGTCCTGTTGGAGTGTTCATTTTTTTCTTTTTTTGAGCATCTACTCAAATACAACTATCCCAAAAAAATAAAATCTGTTGGATTAATAAATAAAAAATCCATTCCTTTCTTAAGAAAAAAAAAAATATATATATATATATCCACAATAGTTTCTATGGGCTCACACACTCATTCAAATGTCCATTCTGCATTTCATAATAGTCTGCAAAGTTCTCTTTTGGAGCTACCTTGACATGGGGTAATGGTTAACAAGGCTTGTCTAGTTGACCAGTATTATACTGAGTAGTGAGTTTGATCCTTACTGGGTGGCCCATACAAAATTTGACATTAAATAACCCAATAAGGTCTGACATTTTCTAAAATCAAGTAATCAACAATTGGTATGGAATAGTGTTTAACGAGGCTAGCTTGGTTGGCTATTACTACTGAGTAGAGATTATGATCCTCACTGAGTGGCCCATACAAAATTTGACATAAAATAACCCACGGGTTGACATTTTGTAAAATCAACTAACAACCAATTGACTTAGGGTAATGTTTAGTGAAGCTAGTTTAGTTTCCTATTACTACCGAGTAGTTAATTTTGGGCATCCTGTAAAAGATTTGGCATTAAATGACTCAATAATTGTTGTCATGTCACTAAATTATAGCAAAGTGAATTCACTGGACTGATAATTATTAGTGCATGTAATAGATAAATGGAGATTTGTGTTAGGATCTAGTTGAGATTGGGAAACAGAAAAACTTTGGGAAGGTGAGTGAGTGGCCTTTGATATATTGATAACAAGAACGGGGTAAAAAAATATGGATTTAAACCTATGAAATGAATGTGGCCTTGAAAGGATTGGAACCTGGGATGACCTAACCAAAAAGCAGTAAAAGTTAGAGGTTCCCAGGCTTACATACCTGCAAAGGGATGAATTGATGACAGGTTTGTGCATTCTCAAAATTTACCCAGCTGGGATTGTTTTAAAAAAATTTTTATCTGGGTTGATCTCATTCTGCAGAACTTATGTTATTTCATTGCTGGAGTGAAGACCAACATTTCAGTCTGGTCTGGGCTGGGCTGGTCATTAAATGGATGATTGTTTCAGACTAGGAGTCATTGACCAATTGGCGATCGAAACAAGTGGATTCTTAATAAAACTAGGCAACCAAAACACTTAGCTTTGGTCTGGTCTCTCATTGACTGCGATCATATTCCACACCACTACTGCTAAGCTTCCGATGACCACAACAAAGAGAGTTACCTTCTTTTTATAGATTCCTGTCTAGGGTTACTATTTGAAGTATAGTATCAAAGTAATATCACTACTTCAGTTCATCCTTCAGTTATAACATTATTATCTATTTCATGTATACACATGTGAAAAAATTATTTAATGCACGTATGACCATGACATTATAACATAGAGAAAAAATTTGATAATGGATAATTTTTTCATGTTCTAATGAACACTCAGCATATTGTCAACCATTTGCATTTAAAAGCATAATGAAAAATTATGGTAATGGATAGTAATGTACAGCTTTGTATAAATACTTGTACCCCTGAACACCATAGTTTTGTACTACTTGCACTCCTGAAGATGATCTTAGAAGAAGATCAAAAGTACTTGGGAAATGAAAATAAAAGAAATTTAAACAATTATAGCACATTTCTCTCATCCTTTAATATCAATACATGGAAAGTTATTTGTGAGTATGAACGGATTTTGTTAAAAATTATCAGACATAATGTCTGTAATTTTTTCAATCAGACATATATAAAAAGAAAAAAATTAAAATAAGGCATATGTGTTTTCCTTTAAATTTTAATTTATCTCTTGCCATCCTTCTTCTCCTGTCTAACTCAAGGCTGTCAGCTTATATCCTTTTGACCAGGCTCCCTGACTCTGGCATGAACAATGGTTTTGATTAACATCAAAAGTCTCTTTGTGTTAATTTTCTTTGATTGGCTAAAATTATTTTATTTTCTGGTGATCATTTTTTTTTTTTTTTTATATAACAGAAGTTATGTGTGGAGCCTCTCTGATTTTTGGTAGTTTTCGGTCCCAAAATCTTCTGCTGTTTTACAGCTGGGTTTAGCTTTTTTTTTCTTTTTCCTCTTTTTTTATTTGAGGGTTGTCTTCTTGTTATTTGAGAGAGAAGCACATAGAGAGAAAGAAAGAGATAAAGGTTTTAAAGGAAAGTGTAAATGCCTTATTTTAATTTGCATTCTTTATTTTTCTTTATATTAGTTTTACATTTTATTTTTATTTTTTATATAAATTATACAATTTAAAACAGCAAGATTGCAAATACTCTCAGCACAATAGATAACAAAACACAAAGTCAGCAGGTGTGGATAACAGGTGTTTAGAGAAGGTATTTGATATGTCGGCCATTATTTGTTCTTTGGGAATTGGTGTAATTGAATGTCTATTTTCTCAGTTTTGCTCACAAGATAAAGTTTGTTTGTATTTTGATTTGATTTTTTATTTCATAAAGTTTTCTCTCTTCATTCTTAATGAAAAGCAATATATTTATTATCTTCATAGTTTATTAATATATAGAAATATAATAAAATTAATAGATTAATTAACACCTTAATATTTATTTACGGATTTGTCTAGTTAGTAACTTTCCTCCAAAATGAGTTTTGAAATGGGTGAGAAGAAACATGTAATTGCGCACTATCCAATTCATTTTTATTCTTTAATATTGTGGAAAATGAAATATTCTAGTGAAATATATATATGTTGATATTTTAATGAAAAATGTGATGCATCTTTACAAAAAAAAAAATTACACAGTATATTGGGGTTGTATTATCAAGGATGTAATTTATTCCCTGTTTTTTGCTTAAAAAACACGCTGTCGTATTATACTCAAGGATGTAATTTATTTACTGTTTATATCTTCAGAAATACAGTGTCATATTATACTCAAATTTATTCCCTGTTTTTAGCTTTAGAAACATGGAGTCATATTCAAGAATGTAATGTATTCCTTGATTTTAGCTTCAGAAACAAGGAGTCCTATTATATTCAAGAATGTAATGTATTCCTTGATTTTAGCTTCAGAAACAAGGAGTCCTATTATATTCAAGAATGTAATGTATTCCTTGATTTTAGCTTCAAAAACAAGGAGTCCTATTATATTCAAGAATGTAATGTATTCCTTGATTTTAGCTTCAGAAACAAGGAGTCCTATTATATTCAAGAATGTAATGTATTCCTTGATTTTAGCTTCAAAAACAAGGAGTCCTATTATATTCAAGACTGTAATGTATTCTTTGATTTTAGCTTCAGAAACAAGGAGTCCTATTATATTCAAGAATGTAATGTATTCCTTGATTTTAGCTTCAGAAACAAGGAGTCCTATTATATTCAAGAATGTAATGTATTCCTTGATTTTAGCTTCAAAAACAAGGAGTCCTATTATATTCAAGAATGTAATGTATTCTTTGATTTTAGCTTCAGAAACAAGGAGTCCTATTATATTCAAGAATGTAATGTATTCCTTGATTTTAGCTTCAGAAACAAGGAGTCCTATTATATTCAAGAATGTAATGTATTCCTTGATTTTAGCTTCAAAAACAAGGAGTCCTATTATATTCAAGAATGTAATTTATTCCTTGATTTTAGCTTCAAAAACAAGGAGTCCTATTATACTCAAGTCAAATTATACACAAGAAAATATGGTAACTCCTGGCCTTCCTCAGATATCTAGAATGTGATTGGTTATTAAAAAATTGAGTAGAACTGAAGAAGTGATTGATAAAACTATTTTATTTTATGAATATAACAATACAAAAGCTTTTAAAATCAAAGTATAATAACTGTTTTTGTAGTATTCAAGCAAGTATAAATTAGCTTTCAATTTTTTTTTTTTAAATAAGTTAAAAGTATTAAAAAATATTCATTTAAATCTATGTGAGTCTACATAAAAAATTTCAATAGCTAACTTTGAGTTCATTTTCACAACATTTTTGTCTGTCACCAATGGACAAAAAAAATGTTTAAATTTAATTTCAGCAGCTGGAGTTTATTTATTTATTTTTGTGCTGGCACCAAAAGTGACAAAGTAACATTGACAGTATAAAATTTTCTAGAAGCTTCTATGTGAAGATAATCTGTTTATATTGTACATTTCATCATCTAACCTGTAAATGGTATGTGTGTGCAGGGAGTTTGATCGAATATGCACATCAAATTGATAAAAAAATGAGAAAATATATTTTTTTAACAGTAGTTTTATGCTTATGTTCACTTCATACAAAGACTATAAAAATGATATTTTAACTCTTCTAGTTTAGAAAAATAAAGAGAAAAGGTAATTAAAACAAATGTCAAGTTATTAAATTTAATATTTTTAACAGTATGATACACCTTGATGCATTCTATGTTCAATGGAGTTGGGCATTGTTTGCACCAACTTCTCACCATATCTTGTCACTTTTCTCTTCGTGAAGTGCATATATATATATATATATATATATATATAAAAGTGAACATAGAAGTCAACACTTAGAGGCGACAGTCTATCTCTGATATCGAGCACTTTATCCTATAAATATAGCATACCTTAAGACTATATATATATATAATATATATATAGTCATCCACAGACAGACTGTTTTGCTGTATCACAGCTCATCAGTGTGGCTAGACATCCGGTTGCCTCTAGCTAGGATCAAAACCTGGCTGAATTGGTGCCAGTTGAAGATTTTACCTCTGAGCTGTTGGTGCACAGCAGAGATGAAGGTGAATTTAAGCATATTTATTTTCAGATAAACACAGAGTGACTGAGACACCTTGATTCGCTTTACCAAAGAGTCTTGCATATATATATATATATATATATATATATAGCATTGTCTTTGGTTTGTTTCATTTGCAGGAAAATACTCTGGGGAAATGATATAACCTCATGGATCCTTGAGATGCCAATGAATTATTTAGATTTGAATCATGTATAAACGATGTCTGTAGATGTCTGTATCATAGGAAAAAGCTTAAATCAACAATTGACGATATCTGCTGATCACCAATGAAACATCATTTGATGATGCTCATCATTTCAAATTTGATTTTCTATTTTTTATTTTACTAAATGTTCATCTAATAAAAGGTCCAAGCCCTACTCAAGGTAGAAAGTTATTATATGAGATTGTTGTAGGGACGTAGTATGGCATTGCAATCCCATCCTCAGTAACTGGGCGAGTCCACGGTCAATCCTTATGGCCAGCCTTGGAGTTGGTTGTTTGGTCTTCAATTCCCAAACTGTCCAACATTGTGTTTCTTTTAGATCACAGAGCTTTGGTGATATGACGTCACAAGGAACAAAGTAAGAAACAGCTGTGTCACACAACAACTTTATTTCAAAAGTTCATACAATGAAAGTTCTATCATTAGATTAACAGCATGTAGATTTTCAGCACCTTCCTCCTTAATACTCCATGACACTATGTCTAGCCATGCTCAGTAAACTGGTCTGATTTCTTCAGGCCGACCATTCAGGTGTATTTGGTATTCTGGAACAAGGCCAAAGTCGGTAAACTGGTCCAAGGCTTAAGTCTGATTTCTTCCACTCTGTGATTTCTTCAGGCCGACCATTCAGGTGTATTTGGTATTCTGGAACAAGGCCAAAGTCGGTAAACTGGTCCAAGGCTTAAGTCTGATTTCTTCCACTCTGTGATTTCTTCAGGCCGACCATTCAGGTGTATTTGGTATTCTGGAACAAGGCCAAAGTCGGTAAACTGGTCCAAGGCTTAAGTCTGATTTCTTCCACTCTGTGATTTCTTCAGGCCGACCATTCAGGTGTATTTGGTATTCTGGAACAAGGCAAGTCGGTAAACTGGTCCAAGGCTTAAGTCTGATTTCTTCCACTCTGTAATTTCTTCAGGCCGACCATTCAAGTGTTTTTGGTATTCTGGAACAAGGCCAGAATCTAAGTTCTTTCTGCAGAATCTGTGTGGGATTTGGCAAAATGGGTCTTGAATCAACTGGCATATATCTCTCTCACAAGCAGCAATTCGGTCTGTCTGGTTCCTTCTCCCAACATCCCATACTGTCTTCTTGCTTTGCTCATCTATATTTATGGACCTTCATGCAAACCAGGCATGGGGCATGAGGTGGTTGGGAAATTGATTGCCTGAACAAATTTGGGGACATCCCTCCCCCAAAGAGTAGTGGTAGCAGAATATCATCTGAAAAAGGGACATGTATGACATTGCGATCCTGTCTTCAGTCACTGGACAAGTCCGTGATCAATCCTTATAGCCAGCCTTGGAGTTGGTTACTTGTTTAATTCCCACCTGCCTATATCATGTTTTAGATCACAGAGCAGATGAAGGCTGAGTTGTATACTCACCATCGCTGATCTGGTAGCTTGGACACATGGAACAAAGTAAGAGACAGCTGTGTAACAACAACTTTATATCAAAAGTTCATACATTGGACATTCTACTCATGGGATTAACAGCATGCAGCTTTTCAGCACATTCCCCCTTAATATCCTATGACACTGTCTAGCCATGCTCGGTAAACTGGTACAAGGATGAAGTCTGAGTTCTTCTACTCTGTGATTTCTTTGGGATGATCATTCAGGTGTATTTGGTAGTCTGGAACAAGACAAAAGTTCTTTCTGCAGAAGCTGTGCAGGGTTATGCAAAGTGGGTCTTGAACCAACTGACATGTGTCTCTCTTGTAACCCGCAATTTGTCTGTCTGGTTCCTTCTTCCAATAACCTGTATTCTCTTCTCGCTTCATTCTTATATTTATGCTTCATTCTGTATATTTGTGGACCTTCACGCAAACCCAGTGCAGGGCATGAGGTGGTTGGAAAATTGATTGCCTGACCAAATTTGGGGAGATCCTTCCCCCAAAGAGTGATGGTGACAGCACATTGATCTGCTGAACTCTTTCCATCTCATGTGGGTGCCTCTCACCATCATCACTCAAGGGATGCAGGCAATTCTTCCGTCTTCCTTGAAATTCCACCTGGGCCTTTTGTAGGGACATAGTAAGGCAAGATGACGTCACAAGGAACAAAGTTTTGTTTCCTGATCAAAACTTGTTGCCTGAGGCTAGGTATGGTCTAGCTCAAAATGCTAAATTCAATTATCATCAAAATTTTCCATCAGCGGGGAATTCTTATCGAGTCCTTGTGTAGTCGACTGCATCTGAGATTTGTTAACTGTCACTTCTCCACACCAGCTTTCTGGTCAACAAGTGACAAAAAGAGACAATTCCTTTTAATAAATTTTATCTCATCTTAGGCAGATGAAGAAAAAAATATAATTACAATGCCATTCCTGTTTTCCAAGTCCTATCAACTGACTGAATTATTATTCAAATTTTCCATCAGCGGGGAATTCTTATGTTCTTGTATGGTTGATTGCATCTGGGATTTGTTACATGTCTCTTCTCCATGTTAGCTTTTTGGTCAACAAGTCACAAAAAGAAACAATTCCTCTTAATAAATTTTATTGCGTCTTAGGCAGATGAAGGAAAAATATAACTACAATGCCATTCCTATTTTCCAAGTCCTATCAACTGACTGAATTTTGCTTAGAGATTCGTTCCTAGCTGTCATGGATACTTGAAGTTGTTAAAATGTAATCTATTTGCTTAAGCAAAATACCATCACTTAAGATTAAGTTGACCATATACAGATGGCTTCTACACTAATTGCCATTGACACCTGCACACTGAGGTGGAGAGAAAAGCGAAAAAAGATCCTCTTTCTTATCAGTATATTTTTAATCTATCAAAAAACATTGTTTTTCTTTCCTGTTTTCCAGTTTATTTTGAATTTACCAGCGCCTTTGTAATAGTGTCACAGTAGAGAGGGGAGATCATGTGTATACGTACCTTAGATAACAATAGACCTTAGACTTGAATGAGATTAACATTGTAGTAACCAGGGAAGCATCATCTTGGGAGTCTGTTCTATAAAGTAACAGTTTTCAGAAGAAAATCTCTGAGGGGAACTTCTTCCTTACCAATGGAATATGAAGGGAATGAGGATCATTCAACCCTGTGAACATGGCATGGAGGATTATAGCAGTAAATGTCTGAACTGGTGGGGTTAAGGAATGTAGAACATCTGAACATTTGTCATGGACATGACAATGGAGTAGTGATAAGTTTGCTATGTTTCATCTGTGGGGAAAGGGGCTGTATGGTTGAAAATAATTCATCACCCACTTTAACATTTTAAACAGTTTTTGTATATAATTAAAGTGAAAATAAGCATAAAACTATGCCTATGCATTGCAGGAAAAGACAGATACTGTATGGAAAGGTATATAGAATCAAACCTTTGTCCAATATCTTTAGTATCATGCCTCAATTTATTATTTTGTCCACCGGGTTAGATTGTTCTAGTTCAGAGTGTCATGCATCTTCTAGATGTGTGAGTTATCTCCCTTTTAACTAAACTCCCCAATTATTTGTTCACCACTACAGTAGCCATGTATTGGATCAAGTCACTAGATCCAACCAACACTTTTATCCACTGGGCCATGTATCCTTGAGGACCCAAAGAGTTTAAGTTCAATACATGGCTACTGCATTGGTGTACAAAAACTTGAAGAGTTGAGTTAAAGGGATATAACTGAGACATCCGGACGAGGCATGGCATGTAAAACTAGAACAATCTACCCCAATGGACAAAATAAAGGATTCTGTTTGAAATTTCAATCACCTGAAGAAGGCCAGAGTGTACAACAGCCAGAATGTAGTGAATATGACAATAAAGATGAGGGCAACAGTCTGAACAATGTAAATAATCATCATTCCTCATGCCAGAAATTCAAACAATAATTTCCTTAATAATCATTTTCTTTTGTTCTTAAATAATTAAGGAAGTTTTTTTTTTATGTTCATCTTCTCTGTATTTGTTTCTCAGAACAATAAGTTTGGCATTTTATTTTGCCAATGCTGGGTCTGATATTCTAAAATGTCAGTCAAACTCTTCTGCAGTTCTCAAGAGTCCCAGGCCACATATAGCTCCCCTTATGATCCCAGGCTTCCTCAATTCCTCACCCTCTTCTGAACTGTGTGTGAATCCTCATCTCATTTAATTTTCTTTACTCAGTGGTTCTCAAGAGTCCCAGGTCACATGCTCCCCTTGTGATCCTATGTTTCTTCAATTCCTCCTCCTCCTCCTCCTCTTCTGAATTGTTATCTTGTAATTTTTTTATCATTATGTTTATGAATTCTTGGAATGAAATAGCCAGTGTTCCTGTTACAGAGCACAAACCCTAGTCATCTAATCCTAATGAATGAAATTCTTCCCTGACTCCCCTTTTGGCTACAAATCCTCCCCTTAGATTTGAAATTCCTCCTCTGGGAGTCAAGTACCACACATTTGAGAATCACTGTCATTTCAGTTTCTTTGATTAGTGTCTTTCAGAATTTGAAGTCACATTTTTCCTCTTGTGATTCCAAATTTCTTCAATACCTCCCAAATTCTGAATTGTTATTTAGTAATCCTTTCATCATTATACTTTTACAGTGGTAATTATAATTTAATGGAATTGTGACTGAAGCAGCAGCTTTTTTTGGTGACAATTCTTGATTGTACTTAAATTGGGTATACTGATACTTAGATTTATACATAAATTCTTTCTAATTTCAGAGTTACTTTTTTGATTAAATTTTTTCCACTTTTGTTAAATATTTTTTCACACTGGAAGCTAAATTCCTTTTATTTGAGAATCTCTGCTTGAAATCAAGAAATGTCACTTTCCTGGTGTCAGCTTAAACTGATAGCATCTTTTTTCAATATATTGTCACTATTTTTGCTTAAAGTTTATATTTTCTTTATTTCAAATGAAAACTTGTAAATTTTCCAATATATTTCAGTGAAACTTTCACTTTCCAAAATTATAGTTTAGATATATATATATATACATATATATAAAAACAAAGAGGCATCAGTTCAAACTGACATCAATGGGATATAATTCTAACTGGCATCTTTTTCTATATATCATAACCATTTTTGCTTGAAGTTTGTGTTTTCTTGATTTCAGATGAAAATTTGGAAATTTTCTAACATATTTCAATGAAATTTTCCTTTCCAAAATTATAGTTTATCTATTGGGAAAGAAAAGAAATAAAAGCAATAAAAATGATGTCAGTTTAAACTGAGATTTGGATTAAAGATTAGGCTATCCACTAAAATGAGAATAGTTTGCATTTTCTTGAAATTTTCCATATTTCTAAATTATAGTTTGGAGATATGTAAAAAAAAAAAAATACATCACTTTAGAATGTGGGTTAAACTGAAACCTTTTTTGATAGACCATGACCACAATTTTGCATTTCAATATATTTCATTGAAATTAATTTCTAGTTATAGTTTAGACTGTCTTTGCATTATTCAGACTATTGTCTTCATCTTTGTCGCCATATTCATTACGTTTCGGCCGTTGTACGCTCCGGCCTTCTTCAGGTGGTTGGAATGTTGAACTGAACCCTTTATTTTGCTCACTGGGGTAGATTGTTCTAGTTCCACATGCCATGTTTGATGGATGTCAGTTATCAGTTATCTCCTGTTAAGACACATGGTACAGTGGATAAAGGCGTTGGTTAGATCCAGTGACAGGACTCAAAGAGTGTGAGTTCAATACCCAGTTAAGGCAGAGGAGAACTTTCAGAGAGAAATTAACAGGAGATAACTGACATCCATCAAACATGGCACATGGAACTAGAACAGTCTACTCCAGTGAGCAAAATAAAGGGTTCAGTTCAACATTCCAACCACCTGAAGAAGGCCGGAGTGTACAATGGCCGAAACGTTGTAATGAATATGGCGACAAAGATGAGGACAATAGTGTAAATAATGTGTAGTTTAGACATATGGAAACCAATGTGTTAGTTTAAACTGATGCCTGAAGTAAATGGTTTAAACTAATATCTTCAGTTTTTTTCATATATTGTGACCATTTTTGCTTTAAGTTTGTGTTTTCTTAATTTCAGGTAAAAACTTGGAAACTTTCCAACACTAGAATTTTTTTGCAATACATTGATGCATGTTAAAAATCCTCACAGTATTTAGTATTGTTCAAGTTGTTGAGATTTACAAACTATGTTTCATTCAACTTTGTAAACCAATCGATAAAATTTGAATAAGCTGATTTGTTTGGAAAAAAAAATTTGACAAAAAACCTACTTTGCAGTTTTTACTCATCTTAGTAAAACTAACTATACTTAGTAACTTTTGCAATTGTTATAGACAAGCGTATGGTTGCAAGAAAGAAATACGACAACAGTAGAAATAGATTTACGTGGTTTATTTCAACAGGAACGTGAGGGTTTGGGACAGCTACCTTGTGGTAAAGTTCATAAGCCGGCTTTCAGATCTGGTCGATCTCTCATAGCAGCTCACACATGTTGACGGTGGTTGACGCTCCCCTGCTGTCAGCAGCTGGACGTGACAGGTCTCTATCCTGGACACCTGTGGACTGACTGTTGAACTTCCGTGTGACCCCTTTTATATTTTTTTTTTTGGCTTAACAGGCTCGAGAAATGAAGCGAGTATAATTAGGAGGGAAGCATTTTTATTGGACGAAAAATAGAGCACTTTAAATATTATTTTATTTTTCGACCGGAACATGTGTGTTGGAAACATTTGTAAAGAAAGATAATGATCATTTTGTGATGGGGCTTTGTCCCGTTCACATCCGGTTCTCGCTCTTGGGTATTTGCCTGTAAATCAGCCGAGATGTGTCCTATTTTATTTTATAACACAATGTATGACTATTTTAGAGGTGAGTGATGTCCATCCGTCACAGAATTATATATATATATATATATATATATATATATATATATAGATAGATAGATAGATAGATATTTCAGTGAAATTTTCACCTTGCAGAATTTGAGTTTATAATTATAGATTAGATCTATGGAAAAAAACTTTAAACCTATACCAAGAGGATATGGATTTAGATTGACTGAGTGATTGATTTTTTTTTTTTTTTTTATATGGTTTGTCAACCTTTTGCAGGTTATTTAAAGCCAGAAAATATTTTTAGATTGAAAGAATTTTTGGGAGATAATAATTATTTACTGATACAAGTCTTACTAATTAACCCATAGTTGGTGAGGAAGAAGAGGTGGATTCAGATTTTTCATAAGGGTATTTGTATAGCCCAAGTGGAATTGGAAATTGGCTCTCCAATTTCCAACTCTGAGCTGTTTTCCATTGTACCACCTGCACATCCAAGCTTGCAGCACCTGGTGAAAGGTGTTCTGTGCCTATTGCAATCAAAAGCAAAAAGAGAAAGAACAGGAATTCCTTTCATAATCATGAAGTAGTGATACCTAACGGCAGAGGAAGTGGGGTGTATTACCCACAATGCCATTGACTTGGTCAATTCATAGGTTTCTGTAGTGTTTTTGCCAAGATAAACACAAAACTTTACCAGAAACCTAATAAATGATCAAAAGATTAACATTTTGAGGATGTGACATTAGAGCAGCTTGATTTTGGAAGCGTAATATTGCACTCAATTTGAAAGTTAGGGTTTGACATGTTAAATATTTTTTTTCCAAATCATTATCGTTTTCTGAGGAAATGAGTTTAAAGATTACATTTAGCTTCAAAATCATAGCATTGGAATTTCATACTGATGATCAGTGAAAGCCTTATAGCACAGCCTTATAAAATTTATAATTTTCTTTAGCTTTACAAATTGTATATGGACAAAATGCATGATACAAGCACATTACTACAAAATCATTGAGCCATCAAATAAGACCTTCATTTACTGCAAAGGGAAATTATACTGAACAATTTAGCTATATTATGTAATACAGTGCAAATTTAAAACATTTTGTCTAATAACTTATTCCCAGCAATATTATGGTGTTAGATACACTTTTATTTATTTTTTGTTATGATCTAACAAATCTTATTCATTGAGTAGCCACTTTTGTAATCTTTTACAGTTTTTACTTATCGAGTACAGTAAATTAAAATCACATATTTTCCTTGTGGTGATTCATAATTAGAATTCTGGTTTGAATATATTGTCCATTCAATTTATTATCTAATACAAAATATATCAACTGAAATAGTCAAATTCTGAAGTCAGTTTGTAAGCAAAAACCTGTAGAAATTAGATATTTCTGTACATTTTTCAGATGATCTTTAAAACGAGATACTCAAAAATTGGTAAAAACTATGAATCTAATCTTTGGTGTCAGTACTTATCAGATCAAACCCCAGTTTGCATATAATTTCTGATATATAAAAATACTTATTATTTCAAAAGTGCATATATATATATATATATATATATATGTGTGTGTGTGTGTGTGCATGCAGTGTTGCTTTCTTCTGCAAATCTTTTAAATATGAAATAGTTACCTTTTCATACATTGATTTTACTATCTTTTTTGGTACTCAAAAACAGAAAAAAATCTATTTACAGCTAACACTTTTCTTTTTTATGTATTAAATTAAGCTTCATTAAACAATAGTTTTTTTATTAAGGCAAATATTTTGTTTTTTTAT
Source organism: Acanthosepion pharaonis (assembly GCA_903632075.3). Taxonomy (NCBI): domain Eukaryota; kingdom Metazoa; phylum Mollusca; class Cephalopoda; order Sepiida; family Sepiidae; genus Acanthosepion; species Acanthosepion pharaonis. Next base: position 44,168 of record CAHIKZ030003133.1, read on the forward strand.
TTTTGTTCTTTCCTGAACTTTATTGGAGTTCTCTTTTTATATATTTGTTACAATTATTATTCTCCAATTAAAAATCTAATTTTATTTGTTATATATTATCGTTTTTACAGTTTCTGTGGATCATGTTTTTTCTTCTATTCCTTATTCAGCCATTCTAGACTTCTTTTTTTAAAAGCGGCAGATATCATAGATATAAGGTAGATAACTCCATTGCAGAGTTATCTTTCTTGTTAATTTACTTCAAATCGGTTTTTCTTGGCTCTGTTATTAAATACTTGAAATTTTTTTTTTGTGTTTGGTTGTTTTTTTTCTTTCTATTTTTAAAGCCCTGTAAGTAAGCTGTCACTTGTTGCAGTCACATCAAGTTTTTGGGAAGACAAATCTAAAGGGGAATTTTTAACAAATTTGAAATAATCCTATGTTCTACGAAAAATGGCGTAATAATTGTGTGGAATGGAAGATTAGGATTTATATACCTATTTGTAATTTGTTTTTATATAGCAAAAAAACAAAAAAAAACAATTAAAAATAAAATGAGCAAACATGTGAAACAGTTACGATAGTTTCTGTCTGAATTTATGAGTCAACACCACCTCGTAATGTTTGAATGAGTTATTTTTAATTCGAGCAATTATTGTCCTCAAATTTGTTATTTCAATCATTATGCCCTCCAGCCTTCCTCAGCTCGAATATAAATAACTATGAGCTAAAACTGGTTATCATTCCTCACTCATATTGTTGTGAGATCGTTTGCATATTTTTGGAGGTAAATATTTAATTTTTTTAGTCAATCAATACTCAATATTGTGTTGTAGTAATCAACACTTTGGATTTAACGGCTTCTGGAAAATTTTTCCCACAAACAATATTTATTAGCGGACTCAATAAGAGTCCAATAATGTAAAAAAAAAAAATGAGTAACACAAAATATTTTTACAGGGTTAAGGAGCGCCCCTTCTAGAGACCCCCCCTTTTTTTCTTTTAGCAAAATCAAGTGGGATAACCCACAATATATTAAGACGAGTATATTTTTTTAAACAAATTCAGTCCCCACAACTAGTCCTTCTTTTTACTTAAAATACGTTATCTATATTTAATGAAAATAGTTTCAAGGGCTTTCTTTAAATGATAGAATTTAATCCACACAGAACTAAGAACATGTACTCTTGGAACAACAATGCACATTCCTGAATTCTGCTATCTCTTCTAATCCCTGCCCTGCCAACTATTTATACAAATTTGTTTGGTAGATTATGCACTGCTCTCCTCTGTACTTCTTGCCTTCAATATCTCTTGTGAGTGTCAAATTTTCTAAGCCTTCCTTCCTCATAATGTACCCTAGAAATTTCAACTATATCTTTCTGATGTTAAGTATAAGTGTCCTTTTTGTTTTCATTTTCTCTAAAATTTTGTCATTGATCACATGTTCCGTTCATGTTATTCTCAGTATACTTCTGTAGAATCACATTGCTATTGCCTCAAGTTATCTGTAATTAGCATTGTCCAGCATTCACTGCCATACAGGAAGACTGATTGTTTATATAGCAACATATATATATAACAGTTCAGTACTCTTTTCTTTGTTTATGTTGCTTCTAGTCTCTTCTTCATCTGTGAGGAGATTGTCCAGCATTCACTGAGGACTGATTGTCATAACAGTTCACTGTTTTTCTTTTGTTTCTCTTGGCCAAGGATTTATCTGTGAGGAGATTGTCCAGCATTCAAACAGTTCATAACAGTTCAGTCTTTTCTTTGTTTCTCTTGTGCCAAGTCTCTTCTTTATCTGTGAGGAGATTGTCCAGCATTCACTGCCATATAGGAGGACTGATATTACATAACAGTTCAGTACTCTTTTCTTTTGTTTTTTTGTGCCAAGTCTTTCTTTATCTGTGAGGAGATTGTCCAGCATTCACTTTATATAGGAGGACTGATATTTAACAGTTCCAGCTTTATTCTGTGAGGAGATTGTCCAGCATTCATATGCCATATAGGAGGACTGATATTACATAACAGTTCAGTACTCTTTTCTTTGTTTCTCTTGTGCCAAGTCTCTTCTTTATCTGTGAGGAGATTGTCCAGCATTCACTGCCATATAGGAGGACTGATATTACATAAGTTTTCTTTTCTTTGTTTCCAATGAAATTTAATATTTTGCTTAACTTTGGGAAAGCATCTTTTGCTATCCTAATGAATCTTTGGATTTTAGTGTCCCATTTCCCTCCTCTGTTAAAACATTTCCTAGATAATTCTTTTAAATCATTTCACTCCAAGCAAGGCAATAAATCCACTAGGATGCAAAAGGTTATTGAGTGTTAGAGAATATGAGAAAAACTATTAAGGAGAGAGGGCAAAAACAAGAATTAAGACAGAAGATAACGAATGACATGACATTTAAATTTTTGATTGACTGAGAAACAAGAAGCTAGAAGAGAGTTCCACAAAGAAGATGTGCAATAAAAGAAACTATTAGTATAGAGCTTATGGTTACATCTAGCCCTTTCAGCCACAAAATGATGAGACCTAGCTGTCAATCTAGTACTGCACTTAAATTCATAAAATCTAGGTACAATAGAGGAAAGTTCATCATAACAATTACCATGAAAGTATTTATAGAAAAGACACAGAGGAGCTAGGTTACGGCCATGAGAAAGGGACTCAAGCTGAGATGCCAGGTCAGGACCAATAACATTGCAGATTCTTTGGACTTTATCAAGAATCTCTAAATATATAGCAGGAGTACCAGACCAGTTGTGGCAGCAATATTCGAAATGGTAGACTTATAAATATGTAAGATAGATTCTGACAAGAAAAATTTTCTAGCATGACATGATGAACAAACTTTCTTAGCTGCAGACTTAGCAATTGATTCTATATAATCTTTCCACTTCATTTAAATTTTTATTCAGTGTTTCCTTGTAGATAAAATGGGATTCATCCATGTGGGGCCAAATATGCATGAAGTCATTTCAAGAGTTCTGAAAAGAAGTAATCTATGTCAAGTAAATCTTTAGGGACCAAACAGAAATTAAAAAAAAATAAAATAAACAAGAATACAAATAAATATGGTGAAACATGGGATTACCTCCCTCAGATATGCAGCCACATGACTAGGGTCAGGTGATGATCAGCTGAAGCCATATCCTGTAAATGAACATCAAAATATCCAGTGTGACACATCATTATCCTTCCTGTTATAAAATAAAATAAGACATATCTCGGCTGATTTACAGGCAAATAAACTAACATACTCAAGAGCGAGAGCCGGATGTGGACGGGACAAAGCCCCGTCACAAAATGACCATTATCTTCGTTTACAAATGTTCCCGACGCACGAGTTCCGGTCAAAAAATAAAATAATATTTAAAGTGTTCTATTTTTCATCCAATAAAAATGCTTCCCTCCTAATTATACTTGCTTCGTTTTTCGAGCCTGTTAAGCCATAAAAAAACGCCATAAAAGGGGTCACAGGGAAGTACAACAGGCAGTCAACAGGTGGCCAGGGAAGAGACCTGTCACAGTCAGGCCGAGCTGTCAGCAAGGGAGCGCCAGCGTCAACATGTGTGAACTACTATGAGAGATCGACCTAGATCCAAAGCCGCTTATGAACTATACCACAATGTAGCTGTCCCAAACCCTCATGTTCCTGTTGAAATAAATCTCGTAAATCTATTTCTGCTGTTGTCATATTTCTTTCTTGCAACCATACGCTTGTCTATAACATTCCCATAATCTTTTTCTGATGCAAGAGCTCAAGAAATTAGTATTTGACAGTCTACATACTCTTTCACACCCCGGAATATCAGCTTCGATAAAAATAATCAGATCAGAAGGTTGCATGTTCAAATCATATCAAGGTCACCAATGTGGGATTTTTAATGGTGGGGAGTTACGTGTTTACAGGTGATTATCTGAAGATAATGTCCTTAATCCAAATATACACCAATTTTTGCCCTTTTAAAAATGTATGCAAAGATATTTAGTACAAACATATACTTTGTATGTACTGATAAAATTTTATATCTCTTAAAACATGAACTCTTTAAATATATCAGAAAGTTCTCATGTTGAACGTCTAAGGTCCTTTAGCATATAAGAGAGAGAAAATGTGTACGTATATAAGTATCTAGTTAATAGTAGTAATCCTTTAGACTCTCTGTTCGATTTTTAGGTGTCTGAAAATGTAGGCATGGGAGAACAGACAAAATTCTTTCAGTTGACTCGTTAGCTCCTTACCCTGTTCATCTTTGTGTTTTTCACTTTTTTTTCCAAGACAAAGGAATTTATTCCATAATTGTTTCTTGATTTCTGATTGGTTCACCGATGTGATTCATTTGAACATCCCCCTTTCCTTCACCTACATTTAGGAATGATGACCTTTTGGCCTCTTTTATTTATTTCCTTATCTTTTGTTTTTTATTTCTTTACGGCAAACCAAAATGGTTTTTCAACTTTTAGCTTTTTTATTTTTATTTTTTTCTGTTTTGAAATAATGAAGTTTTTATTTTTTTTATTACTACACCATCATAAAAATTCAGGATGTGAAATAAATGATGACAAAAAACTTCAAATATTTTGGCATATGGATCAGTTAACAAATTAAATATAGAAGAAATTATCTTGTTAGTATCAAATACAGTGGGGTCAGCGGTGATGACACCTACCCTGAATCCATTGATAGTTTACATGTGGTTATCTTCGGATAACATCCTTAATTCAAATATACACCAAGTTTTAGCCTTTTAAAACTGCATGCAAAGATAATTAGTACAAAGATATATTTTGCATGTACTAACAGAATCTTATAACTCTTAAAATATACAATATTTAAAGAGTTTGTAAGTTCATAGCAGAAAGTTCTTGTGTTGAATGTCTGAAGTCCTTTAGCATATAATAGAGAGAAAAAAAGAGTCCTTGTAGATGTGTATGTACATATGTAAGTATCTCTTGATATTGGTAATCCTTTCAACTCTGAGATTTTTAGGCATAGGCTTGGACAACAGTCAAAATTATTTCATTGACTCTCTGCTGTCTTTTCTTGGTTGTCTTTTTTGCACTTTTTTCAAGACAAAGGAATTCATTCCAGAATTGTTTCTTGATTTCTGATTGGTTTACAGATATGACTCATTTGAACATCCTTTTTTCTTCACCTACATTTAGGAATGATAACCTTTTTGACTTCTTTTATCTTTTTTTTTTTATTTTATGGCAAACCAAAATGGTTTGCCAATTTTTATTTTTTTTTTTTTTTTTTGAAATAGTGAACTTTTTATTTTTCTATCACTACACACTAATATAAAATTGTCATTTCAAAAATCTTCCTTTTTTTTTTTTGTCCTTTTGATCTGTTCATCTGCTGCCAAGCAAATAAGTTGCTCCATGGCACTTATGTTCTTGTTTATATTTTTGTGCTTTTGCTGTTAGGTCTAGAGACGAAGGTTGACTTTGAAACCAGGACATGCAGTCTATGATAAACCATTATCGGTTACAAGAGAACTCTGACAAAATAACAAAATCAACAAATAATGACATAAAACATATTTATAAATTAATTCAATTCTTCATTTTGTTTTGGGAAATTCATCAATCACATTGTTGTAGAAAATGCCAGCATCACACTCGACATTCATTTTCAAAATGAAGATGCAGTTAACTCTACTGCTTTTTTTATTACTTTTCTTATCTTTCACTCAACCATAACCTTCTTTCATCTAGTTTTTATGGTGCAGGAGTGGCAATCAGAAGCAGAGACTTTCTCTGCTTACAATACAATACTAATATCACTTGTTCACAATTTATCCTAAGAAATGAATGGGAAATTTGAAAAAAATCCTCATGAGTCTAAGGAGGATAGTAAAAATTACCATTTTTTTTATTTCACAAAAATTATGTCTTATAAAAAAAACTAAAGAATGCATTGCATACCTGGGCCCTTCACCATTGGTTTGTTCCTTATAATATTTTTTTTACCTTTTTAAACAGTTTAGAATAAAATTCTCTCACCAGATGGCACTGTTACTATCTTTTCAATTTACAGAAATTTCACTTACCTGGTGACACTATATCTCCCTCTTTTAATTACTAATTTATTTTTCTCCAATAGTCCAGCATTTGTAAAAGAAAGAAAATATTAATGATTTTTATCTTTTTTCATTTGTTTTCTTTTTATTGATTAATGTTACTTTTTTTTATTATTTTCTGAAGTTTTTGTTCACCTGTACAAAATAAGGACAAATGATTTGAAATTATTAATTTTTTTTCTCTGCATTTTTTTTTAACCAGTTCACTTTTTTTTATTACCTCACTTTAGGGAGGGGGATTTTTATTTTATTTTTTATTGATTAATGATTTTTTTTTTCATTATTTTCTAAAGTTTTTTTATTTACAAATGCAATATAAGAACAAATTAATGAAGGTATTCTTTTGTTGTTTTTTTTTTTTTTCTCTTTGTCATTTTTTAACCTGTTCACTTTTAATGCCTCATATGAAAAGGGGTAATTTTTATTTTATTTATTTTCTAAATTTTTATTCATGAATGCAAAATTAGAGCAAATTAATGATTTAAAGTTATTCTTTTGGGATTTTTTTCTCTACATTTTTTTTTAACAAGTTCACTTTTTTAATACGTCATTTTGGGGAGGGGGATTTTTATTTTATTTTATTTATCAATGATTACATTTTTTTTTCATTATTTTCTAAAGTTTTTATTCACAAATGCAAAATAAGAACAAATTATCATTTAAAGATATTTTTTTTTATTTTCTTTGCATTTTTTCACCTGTTCTCTTATTTTAATGTATCACTTGGCGGTTGAGGCGATTATTATTTTTTTTTTTTTTTTTGCATTATTTTTTTTAAGTTCTTATTCACAAATGCAAAATAAGAAGTTTAAGATTTGAATGTTTTTTTTGTCTTTTTTTTTAAACCTATTCACTTGTTTTAATGTCTCCCTTTGAGGAGGGGGATTTTATTTTATTTTATTTTTTAACCTATTCACTTGTTTTTTTTTTATTGATTAATGATTACATTTTTCTTTTCATTATTTTCTAATGTTTTTATTCCCAAATTCAAAATAAGGAATGATTTGAATCTATACTTTTTTTTTTTTTTTTATTTTTTGCTGTTTAAACTGTTCACTTGTTTTAATGCATCCTTTTTACGGTGATTTTTATTGTTCTCCATGTCTTCCTCGTGTTCCTTTGCAGACATGTCGCACGGGAAAGATCATTGATGAAGACGCTGTCCTCTGCCAGTTTCACCTCAGCCAGTTCAGTAACAAACCTAACCAAGGCCGGTCGCCGGAGTAGCAGCATCGTGACAAATGTTCACGAGCCACCGCACCCTCCAAATATGAGCTCTCAGGCAGAAATAAGCAGCAGCAGCCGAGCCAAGATGCCGGAAACATCTGTTGGAGAGTACACCAAGTTGGAAATGGTTAAGGTTGATATTGATAACAACATGGTAAGTGCAAACCTTGAGCAACCAAATGTGTTCTGTAAACTTAACAAAATTTAATGTGAAGAGAGAAAACAACACGTCTACAGAATTTAACTTCTACAAAATTCACAGTGTCTTTGGCAAAATGTGGGTGCGTTATCAAATCTGGTTTGTTTGCTACCCTCATGGAAAATGCAAGATGGGGAAATCTTGTCACAATAACAATGATTAATAACTTCACTTTACCTAGCCAGGCTTTAGAAAATAACACTTTATAATGCTCATAGCTGACATGTTATTATCTCCATGTTCCCCTTAACTAGATGGCTATCCTACTGATGATGGATTCTTCACTAGAAAATAAAAATAATGATAATTATAAAATTTGCAGATGGTTGTCGTATAAAAGGGATGTCTGATTTTTCTCTAGTTTAAAATTAATTTTGCCCTTACCAGTTTTCAAGCCTTGTACAAACCTTTTTTTTTTTTTTTTTAAAAAAAAAAAAAAAAAAAAGCAACTCACCCCATATAAGGCAGGAGTGCCACTAGCATGCAAGTAGTTACATAGGTATGAGAACAAGAGTAAAGAGTCATATTTGGGGAAAGGATAAAGAGCAGAATGGGGAACAAGCTCAGGACGTCAGATGTCAATTGACATTGCACTTGAATATTTGAAGATTATAGTCATCAGGGAAGCAAGTAAAAGGAAGGGAGTTCCACAGATGGGAAGTGCAGGAGAAGAAGCTGTTTGAGTAGAAGAAACAGTTACATTTAACCATTTTGACAGTGAAAGGATGGGAGCAAGATGCCAGCCTGATAAATTCATGCAGTCAGGGAACCAGTGAAAGTAGCTCATTGGAACAGTTGTAATGAAAATACTTGTAGAAGAGACAGAGGAAGGCCACGTCACATCTATGGGTTAACGACTTTAGACTAGATGCCAGATCAGGACCTATCATCTTGCATATTCATCTCTGGATTTTTTCGAGGACCTCAAGACGTACACTTACACCAGACCATATATGACAACAATATTCCATGCAAGGACGGATGGTTGATTTATAGATTTCAAGGATGGGCTCAGACAAGAAAAACTTTCTGGCATGACACAGAGAACCAACTTTCCTTGCAGTAGATGAAGCTATTGATTCAATGTTTTTCAAACAAACACTGTGACCACCCAGATGGAGTCCATAAAAAAATATATCCATGTGCCACCTATTGGCACACCAACCACATTCTGGCTGAAAAGGTATTTTGTATTGATAATATATTAATCTTAATTAATCAGCTATTGATATAACTTCTCATTTCCTTCTTCCAATTTCTGGTCAAGGGTTCATGTCCTCCTGAAGCCAGAGTTGAATTTGTGGAGAGGGAATGTTTTTGCAGCATTTCCTAACAGGATTGAAACGACCACGAAACAACAGCTATTCAGTTCTAGTGTATATAAAAGATAGGTTGTCAATGTGTTATAGAGTAGTTTCACAGTGGAGGCTTGTATTTCACTAAGTCGGTCCTAAAATAGGTTCGACGTACAAAACATTAGGAACTTGATGTAATAGTTAATGACGCAGCAATCTAGTTGTGGTGGCTGATACTTTAATATCTGACTAACAGTCGTCCGACATCAACTGACTGCCCAACTCAATGAGCCACTTAGCGACTGCTACTACTCCTACTTCTACTTATTATAGGTGGGAGAGTCTATTAACAATAGAATAGGTGTTCCAGTATAACACAGTGGTATGCAAACATCATCATAATAAAAATATGGTTATATGTTTATGCTTTAAACAGCTAACACAATGATTGGAAAACAAAAACTGCAAAATATTCTTCAATTTCAAAGCAATAACTTAATTCCTTTTCTTTTTCTGCATTCTTTGCAGCAAGCAGATGGAACTCACATTGGCCTTGTCTCACCTGAAATGCAAAAAAAACGTGTACAAGACATTTTGAAACGCATTCCGCCCGGAGCTGAATCTACAACTGTACTTGTTGGTTGTGTAGATTTTTTGTCCAAACCTGCAATGGCCTTTGTACGCTTGGCTGAAGGGCAGGTTCTGTCCAATCTGACTGAGGTACCATTACCAACGCGTTTCATCTTTGTATTGCTTGGCCCCGAGGATGGTGGAATGGATTACCTTGAAGTTGGTCGATCTCTTTCCACCTTAATGTCCAACCAGGTAAGTGAATAACTGTTGATGTTTTCTTTTTTTTTTTAGCAATTAACTTTGATAATGAAAGCTCTGCTGTGTCCATTATATCAAATATTTAGTTGTGTGTATCAGTCTCAAAAGACCATTAATTTTTCATGCTCAAAAGTTAGATTCATGTAGTTGCAAAGAGAAGCAGAAATGGCCACAGATGTCGCATGTACCAGCCTCTCCCAATGATGTAGTTACTTCATCCTTGTTCTTTTGATTTCTCTATGATGAGCCAATGTTGTCTCAATTTATGTCTGTCACTGAAAGTGCTGTTGAGTAGTGTTCACCCAAGGGAAAACTATTGTTATTTGGAGATAATATACACCTCTAACTTTGGGCTATGAAATTCTAGAAAAAACGGTAAATTTTCATTTTAACACCCGAGCGCTAATATCCCTTCAAATTTTTCCCAAATAGTCTTATTTCCGTGCAAATGTATATGCTGAACTCAAATCAAAAATTAGATATTAAAGAAACCTACAAATTTTTGATGTTAACGATGTTGAAAAAAAAATCGGACTTTTTCCTGGTCTTTTTGTTCAGCCATTATTATTTATCTTTTTTAATTAATGCTGAATAGTGTCGGTGGATGTATACAATTTGGGCCTATTTACTTCCTTCACAGTAATTCCTTGTAGTTAACTTTCAAATTAAGGTTAGGTGTTTTTTTTTGTTTTTTTTTTGTTTTTTTGGTTATTCTTTTATTTTTTTTTCTTAAAGAAGAAAGTTAACTTTCAAATTAGGGTTAGGTGTTTTATTTTTTTTTTGGTTATTCTTTTATTTGTCGATGTTTACATATATTTCAAAGTTAACTTTATTCTTAAATTAAGTACAAAGAAAAATCACTTTACAAGCGCGTACTAATTTCTTAAAGAAAATATTTCAGCAGTAAATGACGCTCGGGTGTTAAAATGAAAATTTACCAAAGAGACATCCTTCATGTATAATAAACATTGTCTTTTTAGAAATTGTGGCAGCTAAATTTAAAATTTATATACCCCCCCCAAAAACAAAACTAACAACCCTTACCATTACCTAGATTAAAGACATTTCCAACCAATGAGGTATTTCAATGAGACATTTTTTGATAAGCACTTTGTTTCTGAGCCTGTTTACAATGATGCTATATCTGACTCAGGATAATAAAAAAAAAAGGAATGATCTCCAGGTAGCAGTAGCAGAAAATGTTGAGATTATTTTCAATCAATCAGAAGAGCAGAATTTGAAACTAGCAACAATTTTGAAAGGTGGCTTAGAGTCTACTGGCTCAAATATAAGGAAAACAGCCAACTTGTTTAATTACTATTCATGATGCAAATCAGAGTAGATAGTCAGAGAGACATAAGTCATCAGATCAAGTAACATTCAGAAGAGGATACTAGACTTCAAGATACGATGAGCACAACCAATAATACTAGGCAATCAGTTATGTGCCATGTGTGATACACACTTAGGCAATCATATATCTTTCAATACATGACTGATGAGGCAGATTTTTTCCTGCAGTGGGTTGCCATTTCTTTCTGCGGTAAACCAGTTGCAATCCAAGGCTATAGAACCTGGTCTACCCTGCTATTTACCCATAGCTGGGGAGAGAAGATGAGGATTCATACCTTTACCGAGGGTATCAGCATGTAAGTGAATGTAATGGATTCAATTGGAATTTGAACTCGGCTCTCCAATTTCTCAATCTGAGCTGTGCCTCCCAAATGGCTAATGGACACATACAAAAAACACAGAACAATAAGTTACAAAACAATTAACAAGACAACTTACAAGGAATACAGGAGGGTCAAATGCTATAGTTAAAGTTTAAATAAGCCATTTCTTTCTGCGATAGACCAGTTGCCATCCAAGGCTACAGAACCTGGTCTGTCCTGCTATTTACCCATAGCTGGGGGAAGAAGAAGAGGATTCATACCTTTCAAAACCTTAAAACCAAAGTTTTTAACTTGTTCATCTGAAACTACCCTTAAGCAGACCAAATCTTCCTGGATGAGATGAGACAACTTTCTCGCTGCTACTATAATTTTACAAAGCTTTGCCAGCTTCAACAAGTTTGATAAAATTCATTCAGTACTTCTTTCACTATGATGTTGACCTAACAATCACAACACAAATCAGAACAACACCTTGTGAACTTCAATGTCACTTCCTTTACTAAGTGACTTATTTTTAACTGTAGCAACTAATCTAAGTCATCACATTCTTATGAACAGCTTTCTCTATCTAGCTTAATTTCTTTAGGAACTCCAAAGAATACTGTAAGCAAGCCTCTATCCAGCTTTGGGAATGCATCCTTGGCCATCCCAGTATGTCTATGGATCAGTGTTGCACTTACCGTCCTCTGTCAAAACACTTCCCAGATATTTAAACTTCTGCACCTGCTTGATTTTAGAGTCCCTGACCTGCAAATCCCATTTCAGGCTCATCTTTTTTTTTTAAAGAAAAGAGTGTTGAGCTGTTATGTGATATCTGTCCTCCTTTAATTAAAGCTTAAAATTTACACTTTTTTTTGTTGATAAACTACATTTTCTAATTAAATGTAAATGTTTCGCAAATATATTTTGATTAAAGTAACAGTATTTTATATTTTTTTTAAACCCTTTTGTATCTGGTCTTAAGATTTTGACCAGGGGTGTATAATATGACCACAGCTTCTACGCAATAAGAGTAGGCCTATCATAGCCAAATATTGCAGCACTGGGCATCATGCTGGACATATTTGATAGCAAACAAATGATCCATTTTTTTTTCTTTTTTGGTACAAATAATACCAGTAAATGCAAAGGATATAATAAATAATAATAATAAATATAAATAAAGTCTTTGGAAACTTGTACAAATGAAGATGAATGCAAATTAGAGAAAAGAAAAAAAACACATTGTTTTTTCTTCATTTATATAAGGTAATTGTAGATTTTAAGCCGAACATGTAGTGAATGGCATTCTGCTGTTTATGTAGCAAGAGAAAGAAAGAATCTAGGATATGGGAGGCATCCTGAAGTAGCTTACCTTTACTGTTCAAGCTAGCCAAAGGTGTTGTGAGAATGTAGGCTTACCAGGTAGATTACAGTCACCAAAAGTGCATGATTTCTAATCTCTTCAAAAAAAGAAAATAGCTGTGTATAATGGGAACCCCTATATTTTGTGTAAAAAAAAATGGTCAGAAAAACTAGCATTATACTCAAGTATATACAATAAATTTTTGTAAATAAAGAAATTCATTTTCACCCTAAGTCTTTTATCTCGTGTCTAAAGATAACTAATTGATATTTACTTTTTGTATATGGGGAAAATACCCATATACTGAGTAAAAATAATTTTACAATTGTCTTAGTGACTTAGCTGGCGCATATGTTACGACCTTCTGCCAATGCTTCATGAATAATGGACTATTTCGTTTTGATTGTGGGGAAATATGGAAAAGACATATCAGAGACACTGAAAAAAAAAAGAAAGTGAAGGCAATAATGCTCTCACGTGTTTAATGTCTGCTTCATTGAAATGGAAAAAAGTGTCCATTTTAAATCTTTTCATTTGTACCCTCTTACTTCTTTAACATTTTAGCATTCAAAAACACCTCATAAATATCAGCTCTCAAAGTCTCACTGTTTGACTTCCTGTGTTATTTTGCGATAATGTCATCATAAATTATGGTAGACTATACATGGGGTGAGTTACAGCAGGTTAAACATTGAGAACCAGTATTTATGCATCCTGTGTATGAAGATAAACTACATCTGGCAGCAAGACCTCTGATAGGGAGGTTATGAGGAGCATGGAACCATCTCTTAATTTCTGGTGTTCCCAGGACCATCCTGACCTAGAGTGGTAGCACCTGTTAGGGTCCCAGCTATGGGCAAATAGTTAACCCCCAAACTGAGGTCAAAACACTATGAAAGTGTAAAAATAGGTTTTAATACTAGGTAGCATTCTTGTAAAAATTTATTACCAGCAATAAATTTTTGAAGAAAAATTATTACCAACGGTATATTTTTGAAGAAAAAATATTGTCAGCAATAGATTTTTGGGAAAAAAATATATATTAGCAGCAATATTTTTTTTTTTTTTTTTTTGAAAAAAACTCCCAGCAATAAAAATCCTGTTGGCATTAAATAACCCATTGAGGTTGATATGCTATAAAACAAACCAAACTAAAAGCTGATATTTATGGTGTGAGTTGAATGCTAATGTATTCATATATGATTATGACTGAAATATTTTGTTAAATTAAGTTCAAATGTTTAACACTACAAGAGGGCAATGTTTATAGGTATGTCATAGAACTCACAAAGAACTTATACAATCATTAAATTAAGAATGATTGTTCACTACTTAGTGGAGTTTTACTTTGTCTGTTCTTAGAGTTTCTTGAATCTGGTCGTCTACAGTTTTACTTAAACGATCAACATATTTCTGATATATTGATGGTTTGTTTTACGGCATATCAACACCTCAATGGGTCATTTAATGCTGACAAGATTTTTAGGATAGGTTTGTATGAATAGAATATGTATTCTTTGTAAGAAATCAGTTTGTAGATCGGGTTTGGTTTGTTTTACAGCTAATCAACACCTCAATGGGTTATTTAATGCTGACAAGATTTTTATTGCTGGTAATATTTTTTTCATTTCAAAAAGGTATTGCTGGTAATTTTTTTTTCTATACAATTTCATAGTGCTTTAGATTTAGCCATTTCAACTGTGAAATGATGAGACCTAGCTGCCAATCTAGTACTGCATTTAAATTTGTAAAGTTGAGGTTGCAAAGAAGAAAACTCATCAAAACAATTACCATGAAAATATTTACAGAAAAGACATGGGAAACTAACTGAAGCTGAGATGCCAGGTCAGGACTAATAACATTTGTTGTAATGGAATGTCCCACACTCCCTATCGCCTAAGTGGACTGACTATATCAGTAGATATATAGTGTAGACAGGATATACCTGGCGGACTTGCTTCGGGAATTACTAGCTTGCTAACCGATTCCCTGTCTTTTAGTAGTGTATTCTCTTTTACAATAAACCTCTCTTTCGTCTATGCACGTGTTGCTGTTCCTTTCACTTGAATACTACCTTTGTCTGTAACTTTCTTTAAGGATACAGACAACATTGCAGATTCTTCTCCAAGTCTAGAGTCAACCTTATAATCTGCACTTATTTCCTCCTTTTACATTCATGAAACAACCTCCTTCAGTAAACCTCTATCTTGAGTGGCTTTTGGGCTTAATAAAAAAAAAGATATGTTTAGCAGAACAATCAAGATTAATTAAAGAGTTTGGTTCAAAATTCCAGTGAAGGCTACCCATATCAACAAGTACCTGAAGGGCATAAGGTCCAAAGCATGTTAATTATGGAAGAAGCAAATGTTGCATATTATGTGGATATGTCAGGTAGATAACGGTTGACCCTTGACTTAAAAATGAGCATAATAGTGAAAATAGAAATTTTTTCCATATTTTTTTTTTTTTTTTACAGCTTTAACCCTCTGCAGGTTATTTAAAGCCAGAAAATATTTTTAGATTCTAAAAAATTTTGGGGAGATAATAAAGACTTACTGATACAAGTCATACTAATTAACCCATGGCTGGGGGAAAAAAAGTGGGATTCATACCTTTCCCAAGAGTATCCATATAAGTGAATATAATGAACACGAGTGAAATTGGAACTCGGCTCTCCGATTTCCAATTCTCAACCATCACCATCACACCACTCGCTCATCCAAACTTGCAACACTTGGTACTCCCTAGCAGTCACCCATCTAGGTACTGACCAGGTTCAGTGTTGTTTAACTTTGGTGATTGTATGAGAACAATTGTCTGATATATTTCACATAGAATCTAAACGTAATGTTTCAATTCCTGGATCTTTGTGAGATTGGTATTTACACACATCAAAAATAATGTCTTGCTTTTTCTTTTTAACAAATAATGTTCTCATCTTTCAGAACTTCCATGACGTCGCATATCGAGCGGAAAGCAGAGAAGAATTCTTACATGCCATCAACGACTTTTTAACAGAATCGATTGTCCTTCCTCCCGGTGACTGGGACCACAAAACCCTTTTGCCAATCATGGATATGGCCCGGAAACGAGCACATCTTCGACTTAGAAAAAAGCAGAAGCAGGTAGAAAAAGAGGGTATGTACAAGTACACCAGTTTGGTTAAGGATAACAAAGCCTGGTAAGTCTGCAGGAATAATTCCATGAAGACTTTTGGCTGTTTTGGAATTGGGTTAAAAATTTATTTGTAAAAGCTAAAGTGACTGCATAAAATTCAGATGTTAATATCTACATTTATTTCCAGAAAAATATTTACCTTCGGACAGAAAAGGATTTAATTTTTTTTTTTTTTTTTTTTCTTCTTTCATAGTTCTCGACTCAGCTCTTCAAAGATCTCATCTAACTTGAATCTATGCATTATACTTATATAAACTCTGATGTTAATTTTGAGAAGGGTCATTAACATATCCAACATTGTTTAGACACTCAAGTCTCTTTGTCTAGGAAACTCATCCCAGAATTTATGTACTTGTGACCAAGAAATGAGGGATCAGTTTCGAACTTGGTAATAAGAGAAAACTGATCCCTGACTTTATGTCCATATTATAGTTTGTAGATTACTTCAACAATCACCTTTTTTCTAGATTACTTCAACAATCACCTTTTTTCAGTTATGTACAATTGGATTCAATGTATTTTCAAAAAAAAAAACAAAAAAAACAGCAAATATCAAAACAAGATAATCCTTTACAAATTTGCTAGGGCAAATTTTTTTTTTTGTCCCCCCCCCCCAATCTTACATGAAGACAACAAAACAGACTGCACTGTTAACATGTAATAGTGATTTTCTAAGCATAGCTTAGATGTGGTACAACCTCAAAAGTATGAGGCACCCAGTGAAGATCAAACACACTACTCAGTTGTAATTCTCCTAATGAGACAAGCTTGCTAATCATTACACCACATCAAAGTCCTGAAATAATTTACCAAGCATAGCTTAGATGTGGCACAAGGCCAAAAGTATGGGGCACCCAGTAAGGATCAAACTTACTACTCAGTTGTAATTGTCCTAGTAAGACAAGATTGCACTACATATATATGAAATGAGAACAAAGCAAATATAAATTCAAATGTTCACAACATTAATTTAAAAATAGTGCTCAATATAATAGTAAAGCAATATTCTTTATTATAGGATATTAATTTTGAACATATGTAATATCCTATAATAAAGTGTGTGTGTGTGTATATATATATATATATATATATATAATATTACTAACAAGGGACATTTACATTAACAATATTTAATTTTGCATATTTTGATTGTTTTTTATTTTTTATTCAGTTTTTAAAAATTGCCATATATAAGAAATATTTCTGCTAATAAAGTTTTATTTTTAATTTCATTGTGTTTGTATAGAAAGAATTTATATCTGCCTCATGGAAATTCAGTTAGACAGCCTACAGTGTTCATAATAAACATTGTTGTCTGCTATTTCACATTGCTTAGTCAAACAGAACTCAAAAAAATTAATGGAATTATCTAAATAAGTTAAAATAATCTGTTTAATTAGATTTTCGGAAAATTGTACCAAATTATTTAAATATATATATATATACATATATATTTTTCTTTTTTTTTTTTTTCTTTTTTTGCAGCATTGTTAGAGACGAAAGGAAAGGTTCCTACAGATCCGCTCCTACGAACTGGGCGTCCCTTTGGCGGTCTCATAAATGACATAAAGCGACGTTACCCTTACTACAGAAGCGATATAACTGATTCCTTTAATCTCCAGTGTCTAGCTGCCTTTGTTTTTATATTCTTTGCTTGTCTTTCACCATGTATTGCCTTTGGGGGTCTGCTAGGTGAGTTATCTCCCATTTCTTTTACTTTTTTTTTTTTTCCTTCTCTGAGTAAATGTTTTGTTGTTGCTTCATATAGTTTGGGAAAAATTGATGACTGAGGTAGTTGTGTGCTTGTTAGACATTGCAATTGTTTAGAAAAAAAATTGTTTTTTTTTTTAAAGTTAGCATTTAATCAACTTCTTTTTCACCATATATAAGAAAAAAAAATAGATGTACAGATGGTGTAAAGTTTAGTGGCTTAAGATGAGAAATCACCATGCCAAGTTCAAATTCAAACATTCACTTTCAACTATGAATTTCCAAACTGCCTGTTTATTCAAAACACCTCTCCCTCCCTTTTTGTTTGGAAATGTGGATGACTATAATCTCAGCCACTGCCAACCTACGCCAATGTATTATTATTAGTTTTGGAATAGTTCTTGTTTTGTTTTTTCACATTTGTAATTATAGCAATGTCTGTTTAGGTTACAGAATGGTTGATGGCCTGCTGATTCTATTTTCTTTACCAAGTTCAAATTTCAGACAAGTCTGTTGCATTCACTTTCACACAAATACTACCACATAAATTCATGTGCAGTACATGCAATAGTCTGTCTTTATTTGCAGCATTAATTCTGCACAGTCAAACTAAGAGATTATGAACTTGAAAGAAATCTTAATTCAAATCTAATAAACAACTATTTTAGAGCCAACAAGAAAAGCATCTTTTGAACCAGAAACTTCTAATTCGAAAATGATCTCAAAATGTAAAGTGTCATCTGATAAATTTATATGCAATACATACAATCACCTATCTTTATTTGCAGTATCAATTACACACAAACTGAGAGAATGCTGTAATTTTTTTTCATTTCACCCCTAAACAAGGCAATAAAGCCACAAAGACACAAGGGGTTACTGAGTGTTTGAGAATCCGAGAAAAATAAGGGGGTTACTGAGTGTGAGAGAATATGAGAAAAATTACTATTAAAGAGAGAGAACAATAAAAGAACAAGAATTAAGAAGACAGAAGATAACGATTGATATTACATTTAAATTTTCTAAGCATCAAAGTTGACAGGGAAGCAAGAAGCCAGTTCCACAAGCGAGAAGTGTGACAGAAAAAAAACTGTTAACATAGAACTTACAGTTACATCTAACCATTTCAGCTGTAAAATGATGGGACCTTACTGCCAATCTAGTTCTGCACTTGAATTCATAAAGTCTAGGTAGCAAGGAGGAAAGTACATCAGAACAATTACTAGGGAAGCTACATTATGGCAGTGGAAAAGAGAAATTCCACTGCCGTAACTGGGTATTGAAGGACACATGGCACAGTGGATAAAGGCATTGGTTAGATCCAGTGACAGGACTCAAAGAGTGTGAGTTTAATACCCGGTTAAGGCAGTGGAGAACTTTCAGAGGGAAATTAACAGGAGATAACTGATAACTGACATCCATTAAACATGGCACGTGGAACTAGAACAGTCTACCCCAGTTAACGAAATAAAGGGTTAAGTTCAATATTCCAACCACCTGAAGAATGCCAGAGTGTACAACGGCTGAAACGTTGTAATAAAATGGCGACAAAGATGAGGACAATAGTCCAAATAATGTAAATGATGTACATAATGCCTCATCTCAGAAATATAGACAGATACTGAAGGATCGGATAAATATGGCAACAAAGATGAGGACAATAGTCCGAATAATGTAAATAGTGTACATAATACCTCATCTCAGAAATATAGACAGATACTGATACAATAGCCTCTCTTTATTTACAGTATCAATTATGCACAGTCAAACTGAGAGATTGTAGCAATTTGGAATAAATCTAAATTCAATTCTAATAAACAATTATTTTAGAGCCAATAAAAAAAAGCTTCTTTTGAACAAATTGAAACTTTAAAGGATTCAGCCAATAAAATCCAGATAAGCTAGGTTAGTTTGAAAAGAAATGACTTTCTTAGGTTTATGAAATGTCTCTCAAAAAAAACTGCTGCTAAATCTCATGCCATGAGAAGGTACTGGCAAATGAAGTCCTTCCAGTGATTGCATAATCTGCCCCATTTTTGTCCCCAGTCTGCAGATAGTGGTTCAAACTAGGTATGACTCTAGTACAGTGGTCATCAGGTCATCGCAGGACATAACCAAACCAGTGAACACAGCACTGACCAATAGGTCAGAGGATATTATTTACATTATTCAGACTATTGTCCTCATCTTTGGCACCATATTTATCACAAAGTTTTGGACGTTGTACGCTCCGGCCTTCTTCAGGTGGTTGGAATTTTGAACTGAACCCTTTATTTCACTCACTGGGGTAGACTGTTATAGTTCCATGTGCCATGTTTGATGGATATCAGTTGTCTCCTGCTAATTTCCCTGCCTTATTGAACTCACACTCTTTGGGTCCTGTCACTGGATCTAACCAACGCCTTTATCCACTGTGCCATGTGTCCTTGAGGACATCTGGGTATGAATTTCTGGGTATTATAAACCTAATGTCTTCAGCAACCATTTTTACCAGTGCTCATATTGCAATTTTTCTGTTATCATTGCATGTTTTTACCAGAGCTCATATTGCAACTATGTTGTTATCATTGCTTTTCTCTGGCACTCCTTATTATTGGTTTCCATATTGTATTTATTTCTATGCTTGGTCGGCTTAGGAGATTTTTGTGGCCTAGCATATGTGCTGATTCCTTAAGTTTACGAATTTTCAATTGGTGTTCCTTGTCTATGATCTCAACATGATCCCACAGATGGCGGTGATCTCCCTTCTCTCTCCATATGTGGTCAGCCACACCTGATTTTTCTACTTCCCCTCGTGTTACAGCTTTCTGGTGTTCTTGAAGCCTTACCTTGAGGCCACAAAAATGGACATGAACATGGACACAGGAGGCATGGATCTTTACATGATCTGATTTAAATTTGATTAATTTTCTATGGCTTAGTCCATTGCAGGTTATTTAGAACCAGAAATTTTTTTTTATATTGTAATAATTTTTTTTTTTTTTTTTTTGAGATAATGATTTGGTGATAGATGTGGTGGATTCATACCTTTCCCAAGGCTATTTGTGTGTAAGTAAATATAACAAACCCAATGGGAATTGGAACTCGGCTCTCCAATTAACAATTCAAGCTTATAGCACCTGTTACTCCCCTGTAGTCACCCATCTAGATAATGACCAGGCTCAACATTATTGTATGGGAACCAATGTTTACAATGCTCTATGGACCTAAGCATTTATATGATCTGACAAACCTTTATATAAAGAATACTGTCCACCAGTAGTGTCAGAGTTGAGCCATGTTGTAGATCTGCTTCTTTTGAATTAAAAACTAATTTAGACTTCAAATGATTCACCTGTAATAATCAGTACAAAAGATATGAAGAAAAATACTTCATGAGATAAACAGTTATATAGATATGACTGCAAAAACAAGGTAGAAACAAATTCTAATGGATTGATTTGTGATTTCAGGATTCAGCGTCATTTATTGAACAGGACTAATTTTTTTCTTCATTTTATCCTTTTTTTTTTCCAGCGGAAAAAACAGATGGTCTTATGGGGGTTACGGAAACAGTGCTGAGTACCTCTTTATGCGGACTTATATTTGGTCTGTTCAGTGGACAGCCCCTTATGATCCTTGGAGCGACAGGGCCTGTTCTGGTATATGAGCAGTCTTTATACAAGGTAAGAATGGTTAAAATTTGATCTGTTTAGTCGACAGATGATCTTTGGAATAAGAAGGCCTGTTCAGGCACGTGAGCAATCTTTAGACTTTGCACTTGTTAGATTGTTCATTCACAGTATTTATATTATTTATTGGAATGGTTGTCAAGACATTGGCTAATTGCTAAGTTATTCTAACTTTATAAAGTGATGAATGTTTTCATTTTTATTTCTTTATAAATTGGTAAATGATAAATATTGCATTGCATTAATTTTAACTATATTAGTTTTAGAATGAAATTATATTATTTTATGTAATTATTGTTGTAAATTCTTAAGAACAAAAAATGCATAAATTCACTTTCATCTTGTGTTTAGGTATTATTACAATTCTAATTGTCGCTTTTTTAAAAGGAGTGAAGGTAGTTAAAATAATAGTGGTGTCAATGGAAAAATCCTCCTTTTGATACTCCATTTTTTCTTTGCAGAATTCCTAACAGTTTTTTAATATTTTAAATTATTTATTGAGAAAAACATTCAAAAGAGCCTGAAGCATGCTTCACATTGTCTCCAGACCACAGCTCATCAAGTTGGATCTGGTCAAGATCCAAAGTAAACAAAGTTAGTTAAAACCATGCTTGCAACACAATGCTACTTCCAACATGAAACACATCTGTTTACCTTCCAATCTACATCATTGATAACGTTCGCTACGTGTTAACAATCAAAAGCAAATATTTTTAATATAATGTTGAAAATCTGAAAATCAAGAAACTGATACATCTATACAAAAACAATAACCTGTCTGGTGGCAAAAGCTGCTGGTGGTGCCAGGGGTGGCAGTACCACCTTAACCACCAAAACTGTGTTTTACCTTCCCTGGTTGGCAACTGACAAGAACAGTGTATTGCACATGCTTTCACATGTTGTATGTAGAAAATAAAATGATGAGACCTAATAGCCAATTTAGTAGCATGTTTAAATCCATATGACTGATCTACCAAGGAAGAGAGCTCATTAGAACAACTGCCATGAAAATATTTATAGAAAAGACAAAGGGAAGTCATAGCATGGTGGTTGGAAAGTGATTGAAGTCATAATACCAGGTCAGGACTGATAACATTGCAGAACCTACTTTGGATTTTGTCAAGAATCTCGAAATGCACAGCAAGAGCACCAGGCAAGATATGGCAGCAGTATTGAACGCACAAACAAATAGTAGATTTATAAATATGCATGATGGATTTTGTTGAAAAGAATTTTCTGGCATGAGACACTGAACCAATTTTCTTAATGGTAGACATAGCAATTAGTTCAATATAATCATTCCACGTCATGTCAATGGAAAACATAAGGCCAAGAAGGCTCAAAGTGTTGCTCTTCTGGAGTTTAACACCATCCATATTGATGGCAGTCAGAAAAAGTTATCTGTGATTTTTAAATCAAAGCAGTTTTGTTTTGAAGGTATTCAAATTTACAAGCCATTTCTTGCCCCAGTTTACCACCAATTGGAGGTCTTTTGCCAAAGCAGTTTACTTTGTCAAATCTGTCAGCCTTTCTACTAAGACAAGAGTAAATAGTTGTGTGATCTGCATAAACCAAGTTGGGTTGGAATAATAGTAAGTAATTGAACAACAAGATGGATCCTGTGAAATGACATCTTCAGACATGTTTTTATTCATGGTATCATATCTGTGTAGGGGTAGGAAATGAAATAAATATCAATAAGAATTTTACATTGAGAAAATGCTGAAAGTATGGTGACACTTTTTAAAAGAAAAATAATGTCACCAACCCCAAGCAAGGCAATAAAAGCCATTAATATGCAAGGGGTAATATAAGCAGAAGAGGCTTTCAGAGATGATGATATACAAAGGAAGGATAGATAGATAGATAGATATACATACATCCACCATCCTGGGTATGACAATAAACTACATCCACATCCTGGGTAAGACGATAAACTACATCCACATCCTGGGTAAGACGATAAACTATGTCCAACCTCTGATCAGGTTTTGTGGAGCATGGAACCACCTCTTAATTGCTGGTGTTTCCAGCTCCACCCTGACCAAGGGTGGTAGAACCTGTTAGGGTCCAAGCTATGGGCAAATAGTCAATGAATGGTAGATTTATAAATGTATGTTCTGCGTAAATACCAAGTTAGGTCAGAATAATAGTAGGTAATTGAATGACAAGATGGATCCTTTGAAAGGACATCTTCAGACTAAATAATGTTTTAAATGTGTATGATGGATTCTTACGAGTAAAATTGTCTAGTGCAATACAGTGAAAACAACTTACCTAGCAGTGAATCTAGCAACTGATTCATCACTCCACTTCATGTCAGTAGAAAGCATTAGCCCAAGAAAGCACAGTGTTTCTCGCCTGGAAGTTAGCATCAATCATGATGATGACAGGCAGAAAAGATTCTCCGCGGTGATTAAATGAAAGCAGATTCATTTTTTGAGGCATTAAAATTGTGAAAAACATTGATATTTTTTTTTCTTTTTCTAGATTTATTTTCAATTATTTTAATGAAATTAAAAATATAAAATGGCAACCATTTACCCATTGTACCCTGTATATTACGGCCTGATTAAGTTTCACCCGAGCAATTTCACACAAACTGCTTCTTTGTGTAACCAACTCCCAATTTTAACCTGTTCTAGTCTCAAGTCAACCACATATTCCCATAAACTGTGCCTCTTTACTCTCTAACATTCTACCTTGAGTGGCTCTATGGTCAAGTACAGAGTGAACATCATTGTAACAAAAAATATATTCAATGTATTTATGCATATGTTTATAGAGTTAATAACTTTTTTTGTCTGAACTTATACAAAAAATATTTAAATTTAAATTTTTTTTTTCTTTCATTCTCTGTTTTGGTTCAGTTCTGTGAAAGCAATGAAATTGAATTCTTGCCAATGCGTTGCTGGATTGGTTTTTGGGTCACTGTGATAGCAGGTGTGGTTGTGGCACTCGAAGGAAGCTTTCTTGTCCGTTTTGTCACAAGATTCACTGAGGAAATTTTTGCCATTCTAATTTCACTCATTTTTATCTACGAAGTGATAAAAAAATTAACAGATGTAAGTATAACAAAGTTTTTTTTTTTTCCCTCCCTGCCCCATTTATCCCATTTTTTTAGTCTTTTCATTCCAAGCAAGGCAATAAAGCCACTAAGACGTTTGGGAGGTTATTGAGTATGATATACCTGAGAAAACATAATAAAAAGAACAGGATTGAAGGAGACAAACATCAGTATTTTTTTTATTCTATTATAAAGTCAGTTTATGAACCAGTAACAAACTTTTACCAAACAATTAAGACATGTAAGTTTTTTTTCCCTACCTCATTTATTCCTGTTTCTTTTATCTTTTCAACCCAAGACGGCAATAATGCCACTAAGACATTAGAGATTACGGAGCATGAAGGAACCTGAGAAAACATTACTCAGGATTCAGAGATAAAAAAGATGATGATTGACATTGCATTTAAATTTTTGAAGAAACTAGGAAACAGGAAAGCTGATTATGAAGTAATGGTTAACAAGCTCATCTAGCAGATCAACATGACTAATGGGTTGAGATCACATTGAGAGTTCTTTGTCTTTCTGGCCTTATGATAGACACTAAGCTAAGCTTATTAATACTTAGACTATCATAACACTCCTTTGCATTCTCATGACTCCACAACTGGGAGTGAGGGGGCAGGGGAAGCAAGAAGTTGGAAAGGAAGTGCAAAATAATAAACTGTTAAAATAGAACTTACAGTTATACTTGGCAATTCCTCCTGCTCCATGAATATTATTCTGTTCTCTTTGAAATAAATCAAACTAAATATTATTAGCTTCCTGTAGTATACCCTGGGCAATATCACCCACCAGTGAGCTATTTCAACTGTTGGATGGGTGCCGAGCAACTCAATAGAAAATGATGGTCAAATGAAAATTTTGGTGGACAATATAGGATTTTAAACATTAAAAAGGCATTTCAACATATGTTACCTGAAAAAAATATTCCAAGAAGATCTGCAAAGAACCTGTGTAAAACAGCAATAAAAACAGGGAAATAAATGGCTAACGTTCCTAGATAAGATATAAACATCCTCACAGACTAGGAATATTTTGGTATTTTCTATAGTTTTGAGAAGGGTTATTACCATTCAAATCATTCTTCAGACAAAATAATTTTTTTTTAGTGTGTGTCGGAGGGGGGGGGGTAAGTATAAATCACGTTAACCCTAGAAAACTAACCATGGGTATATAGTACCCAGCACAAATTTTCCTATTTTTAATTACAATTTTCAGTACCTAATTTTCTTACCTAAACAATATGTTTTTCAGTTCCTATTAATGTTAACTCAAAGTTTGAAGTGCCTGCATGTAAAATATTTCAAATAAAGATTTATATTTAATATTTTTTTTGATATTTTCAAAATCGGGTATGATATACCCATGGTTAGTAGTGGTGTAACTTTAATTGATGGTTAGTGTTTAAGGGTTAAGGAAGACCAAGAACAACAAAAATATTTGCTGAATCTTTATTAGTTGCTAGTTGCATATATCCTTTTTAATTTTATAATTATGTACAAAAATTTTAAAAATTTTTGTCAGCCTTTGCAACACTAATGTAAGCATAAAACTAAAGTTTTTATATATATATATATATATATACATTCTGTCCAGTAAATGTAATTAATACAATTTAATAAAAAAAAACGGAGCATTTCCATAAATAAATTATATCTATAAAAATAATGTATAAAAAGAAAATATATTAAAATAATTGTCGGACTTAATCCATTTCATTATATATATATATATATATATATAAGTTTTGAACATTCAGATTCTTTAATATGGTAATAGCAGCATCCATTGCATAAGTCACCTCCCTTTCATATTTTTTACTCAAGTCAGTTTATGAACCAGTAACAAACTTTTACCAAACAATTTTATTATGCTTTTGAATATTTACTACATGGGCAATGAAAAATTTTTCCATGTCAGAGTGGGTGATGATGCAAAAATGATTGGGAATCCCACCCTTAGATCATTTCAGAATGGACTTTGCACTCAGTGTTCTACAGAGAAACCGGGTTTAACATTAAGTGATGACCTGCTCAGGAGGTGGAGATCCACAATTCATATAATGTCACTGGCTGCCCTAACATATGTGACCATGCAACAGAAATACCGCCCACATAATGGTAAGATATTGTATGGGAAGTATTTTTGCCGTATGGCAATGGTGCTTTCATCTAGCTAATGTCTTACCATTATATAGGAAGTATTTCTGCTACACCCTGTATTGACATCCACTCTAGAGAGAAGGAAGAAACTTTTACATCACACATGAGAATGTAGAATCTATGTTTGGATGGGGCTATACATGCACAACTAGATGACAGTAACCAAAAATGTCCAGAGATCTTTCTTTAGCCTGTACAACACTATAAATATTAGATATGGTCTCAAACTCCAACCAATATTTACTCATTTTTATCAAGCCTTGTTTGATCCCTTCATCTGTTGGGTATTGAAATTTAAATGCTAGTTTCCCTCAAAAAACAATGTATAATTCACAAACATCTTTCTATACACTTAAATGTTACCTTCAGTGATCTCTGTTTGATGTCAAGCCCCATCCTATTATTAGTAAGCTTAAATATTTAATATTTTTATTAGCCATCTCCATGCCACTATGGCTGATGGAAATTGGGTGCATACTAGTCAAGGATTCTTTCCTGCTTATTCCTATCATTTTCTTATAAAAAAAGAACTCTGTAATTAGTAGTTAATAAACTTTACTCTAAATATTGCCACATTTTTGTTTTTAAAGGCCATGTCCCTTCAGGATGAGGGCAGTTATGGATTGCCATAGATTCCAAATCTTTTTATAAATTTTATAAATTATAAACCTGGAGTGGTTTCCTGTTGCCTTCTCCATGAGTGGCTGATATCCAAAACTGGAAAGTCCACTAGACCTTGCTGGTTAAGCTATAGCTGTGAGGGGAATAAATGGTTTCAAGCCTTTCCCAAGGTTCTGATTCCTTGTGTTCACTTTCACTCAAATGCACACCCAAAATTTGAATAACAAGATTTGAAACATTGAAAAATTCTAAATGACACCAATAATGATGCCAATGAAAATTATTTTTCCTTTTTAATTCCAGATTTACCAAAAATACCCACTAATCGCGGACTGTGCATCTTGTTGTCCAAGCATCGTCTTACCAAGCCTAAACAGTAGTAATTCCACAACGTCAGCTTCCGAAATTTCTTATTCATTGTTTAATTCAACAATTAATTCCAATGGGGGTCATAGCCACAGCACAACAGAGGCTAGTGTCGGGACAAAAGCCCGTGAACGTTATACAAAGGCTGCAAACCAACCAAACACGGCTCTGTTGTCCACCATATTGGCCCTAGGAACCTTTTTTATTGCATATTTCCTCAGGATTTTTAGAAATAGCAAATTTCTTGGAAGAAGTGTAAGTATTTAAGGTTTTGTTGTAATTTCACTTTTTTAAGGCCAAAGAGCCACTCAAAGTAGAGGGTTACTGTGTGGTGTTGTATGAGCATAAGAAAGGACAAGAAGTGAAGTTCTTGGTGCTATGCAGGAAAGATAATGGCTAACTCTAGACTTGACTGATTTATGGCTTGTCAAACTTTTGCAGGTTATTTAAAACCAGAAAATATTTTTAGATTGTAATATTTTTGGGGAGAGATAATAATTATTTATGAATACAAGTTCTACTTATTAATCCATAGCAAGGAGGAGAAGAGGTGAATTCATACCTTTCTCAAGAGTATTCACCATGGTAATTCTCACATCCAAGCATTTACTTATAATCGTAAATAATCTATAGGAGTCATTCATATATATATATATATATATATATATATATATACTGATTAGGCTCAACATTGCTTAACATCAGTAATCTTCTAAGAACCAGTGTTTCAACATATGGTTTTAGGCCTCTAAACTTGAAGAAGTCAAGAGTGTTTTGATTGGGAAAACATAAGCAAATAAACAGAAGAAAATGGAAACCCAATCCTAAACAGAAAACAAGGGATAAACCTCTACTCCTGTTCAAAAGACCAAGGAGGAGTTTGAACTGGATGATAGGGACACCTATCCTCTGTTGAGGAGAAAAAAAATAATTAGTAAATAAAACTTCATAGTTCAGGTGGAAATGTTTAAAGTAGACTTTAGAAAGAATTAGAAACCCAATCCAAAATTGGAAATATGGGTTAAACCTCTACTCCTGCTCAAAAAACTGGGAAGGAGTGTAAACCCAATGATAGGTGACCCTATCTACCCCTATTGGGGAGAAGAAAAAAAAAAATCTTTTGACTCTTTACTTTTTTTTTTAATCATTTCATGCCAAGCAAGGCAATACGGCCACTAAGATGCAAGGGGTTACTGGGAATGAAAATGAATGAGAAAACTTTAGTGAGGAGAAAGGATTCAGAAGACAAAAGATGGTGATTGTTATTGCATTTAAATTTTTGAAGATTGTAGGGAGCAGAGAAGCAAGAAATTGGAAAGGAGCTCCACAGGTGAGCCAAGAAACTATTAAAAGAGAACTTAGGGTTACATCTAGCTAATTCAACATTAAAACAGTGAGACCTAACTGCCAATCTAGTAGTACACTTAAATTCATACAGTTGAAGCACGGCACCAAGAAAGAGAACTCATTAGAGAAATTGCCATGAAATTATAGAAAATTCAGAGGGAAGCCACATCATCAGGGTGGGAAAGTAACTGGTTAATATTCCAGGTTAGGTATATTAGATTAAATTAAAGTACCTTATCAGATCCGACAACCATTTATTGCCCCTCTTATCCTCAAAAATCCCAACACATTTTCCTTACACAAAGTTCTGTCTTTTATTCTAACCTGAAAAAGTCAAAGCTAATACATCACATCAATATAATGCCTTGTCTAAAAGCTTTTCATCATCTCCAATTTTGTCTCAGATGCTATTATGCATTTTACAAGCATGCATATATATTAAATAAGAGAAAGCTGTTGTGTCCTCCACCTTATTCAGGTGTCTGCCAACCCACAGATCAAATAAAGAGTTCAATTCAAAATTCCCTGAAGGTTACTTTGATCGACAGATACCTGAATATTATAATAATAACAAAGATGAAGATAACAGTCTAAATGTAACTAAGACTGGTGATTTAATTCATTTTCCTGTGTGAACCTCATTTATTTTTACCCAAGTATCACCTCTGCTTTTTCACTCTTTTTTTCTTTTTTACATTTTTCAGGCCAGACGAGCTCTTGGTGACTTTGGAGTTTTAATTGCTCTTGTTGTGATGGTTCTCCTTGATGTTTTAATAAAGGACACCTGTACACAGGTATGACTATATAAAAAATGTAAAATTAATCTAGCATTAAAGGATAAAGCAAAATTCCTCCAATTGCTTGACCTATTAGGTGGGGAATAAATTTTTGTCATTTAGCATTCATTAGAGCTTCATCAAGCCATGAAGAAATTAAAGAGGCAAGACTACAAGGAAATAAAACCCAATTTGTCCTGATATTTACCCATAGTTGGAGGGAGAAGAGACGGATTGATACCTTTCCCAAGGGTATTAGTATATTATGAACAGGATATCACTTCTTAAATGATAAAAAAAAATTGATATGGTCTGATTTGAACAAATTTTTTTTTTAATCATTTCACCACAAGCAAGGCAAAAAAAAGCCACTAAGTAGCAAAAGAATATGAGAAAAATATACCATTAAGGAGAGAGGACAATAAAAGAATAATAATTAAAAAACAGAAGGTAACAATTGATATTGCATTTAAATTTTTGAAGATCAAAGTTGAAAGGGAAGCAAGAAGACAGAAGAGAGTTCCATAAAAAAGAGCAATAGAAGAAACTAAACTATTAGCATAGAACTTACGGTTTAACCATTTTAAGTGTAAAATGATGAGACCTTGCCACCCATGTGCTTACATTCCTCTATGATATCTAAATTTTATGAAAGTAATATTTATTTTGAAAGGAAAAAATCAAGAGGGATAATCTTCAATCGATTTTAAACTTAGCTAGCTACAATTACTGACCCAAACGTACTATTGTATTCCTTACCCCAAAACAACACATTCTTACTACCCCTAACAGAGAAAAGTTCATCAGAACAATTACAGTGAAAATATTTATAGAAAAGGCAGAGGGAAGCTACACTATGGTAGTGGGAAAGTAACTGAATCCAAAATGCCAGGTCAGGACCAATAACATTGCAGATTCTTCTTTGAATTTTATCAAGAACCTTTAAATATACAGCAGGAGCACTAGACCAGATATGGCAGTAAAAAATGTTGCAGCTCAGGAAAAGTCTAATGCAAGTGGAACAGTCACTTTAATGCCTTAATATGCAGATAAGAAAAAAAAACTAATTTAGTGTATGTCAGTATACCAGCAACAAGAAAGGTAAGATGGTAGATGGAAAAGTTAGTACATAAAAATTGAAAAATATCAGTCCCTTGACTGAGAACAAAAAGTGGCCTATAAAGGTGACAGTGGCACCGGTTATTACTGGAGCACTTGGATCAATCCTAAACAGCTTTGTAAAAGAATTAAAAGACTTGTAAATTAAACATTAAAAAAAAAATTGCATCAGCATTCCTAAACTCATCAAGAGTATGAAAAAGACTCATTGTCACTTGTTATATTATTCAGACTGTTGTCCTCATTTTTACTGTCACCTTCACGTTTCGGCCGTTGTATGCTCTGGTCTTCTTCAGGAGATATTTGTTGGAAATCCTTTATTTAGTCCAAGGAGGTAGATTGTTTTAATTCCATGTACCATGCCTTTGGATATCTCAGTTTTAGTTAAAATTTGAAAGTTAGAATTAGTGTTTGTTCTGAAAGATATACATACCTATAGAATTTATTAATACAGATGTTTATTAATCCAACTGATTTGTATCACTTTAAATGTTATTATTAGTGAATACTCAAATCTGAGTAGATTAAAAAGTATATTTATTTATATTCACCTACCAGCATGAAATATTGAGAAATTTTATTAAAGAAAAATTTGCAACAAGAACTGAACCTACATCCCTCAGGGTAGAGAAAGCCACTGTTTAGTCCAATGTGACTATACTACTTTCTATATGAACCACAGGTTTGCTCTGTGGGTATTGGACAAACACAAATGTGCCTGAGTGTGAGTCTGGCCACCCTAGTAGACGGGTATCCTTGAATACAAGTGGCCAGCTATATATATGATACTAGCAGCAGAGCCCGGCATTGCCCGGGGATGTATCAGTAAGAGATAGATCAAGTATCGACCATCATAATGACTGAAAAATAAAATTGACAAAGATTATTGTTTAAGGTTAACGGACACGCATGTCTTAATTAGTTTTTTTTTTTTTGTTTTGTTTTTTTTTTACGAATTGGTCAAACTCAAACAAAAACATTGTTTTTCAATCGTTATGAGTCTACCGATTAAATAGAATTTTATTATAAACAATTGTCTTGTAAATGGAATTTTTTAAAGCATTCTGAATGTAAAAATAAAAAAAAAAAGTGTGCAAGAGAATAAGAAACACTACCTGCCAAAAAAAGTGAAGTTTTTTTTTGAAATTTTGTTGAAAAATGTAGGAAATCCGATCCCATATATAAAAAACACACACACACACAAACAACCTGGGTTTTATAATAAGTATAACTTGATATGAGTCGTGATGCCTCTTAATCGTGTTTTAAAATCGATTTTGTGCAAAAACAATTGTGTTTTTCCAATTTTTGGCGTTGTCAGAACCACTGCAAGGTAATTTTACATAGTCCTGTGAAGTTTTGTTGAAATCGGTTGAAAAATGTAGGAAATCCGATCTAATATATAAATGTACAGACACACACACACACACACACACAATCTGCGTTTTATAATAAGTATGATCTGATAAGTTCAATAGAGTTATCAAACATCTGGCTCTGATGAGCATTTCAATATGAAACTTAAGTCAGTCAACCAAATAAAACACTTGAATTTTGGATTTATAGTTCCAGTTCTACTGGCCTAAAAAAAACATTAAATTCTTGTCATTTTAATATTTTTCAAGTTGTATTATTGTGTGTATAAACATAGTTAAGGTTGTATGATTGGATCAGGTGTTCATTATCTTCTCTCAACCATTCTCATATGCAAATGATGATACTGAGTGCAGGAAGAAGTTGGTACATGCCTTTCCCAAAGTTATTACAGCTAAATGAACATGAGTAACTTCAGCTGAAATTACCTACTTTTGTCTGGATGTTTCATATCAATCATAATAATTTTTTTTTTTTTTTTTTTTTTTTAATCGGTTTTACCCTATGCAAGGTAGTAAAGCCACTAAGACACAAGGGATTACTGGGTGTGGAAGATTTAGGAACAGAAATATTAATAATGAGCAGGAAGAGAAAAGAGTAATCAGGAGGATAGATAGTGATTGACATTAATATGCAAAAATTTAGATGCAAAGTTGGCTGGAAAACATGTAGTTGAAAAGGAGTTCCACAAGTGAGAAGTACAAGAAAATAAACTGTTAGTATAGAATTTATGGCTACATCTCTAGCTAGCTAGCTCAAGTGTAAATTGATGAGATCTTGTCACCAGTCTAGTAATGCACTTAAATTTAAAAACTCAAGGTACCATAATGAAGATTCTCATCTGAACAGTTATCATGAAAGTATTTATAGAAAAGGCAGAGAGAGGCCACCTTATACATATATTTTATTTATTTCAATTTTGTCTGTTTTTATTTCAGAAACTTGAAATGTCTGATCAATTTGCTCCAACTTTTGAAGAGAAATTAAAGGTTGGTTTATCATTTTTTGGGTATTAAGGATAATTTTCAAGTTTGGCTGATATTTGCTTCTATTATTCCTGCTTTTCTCATCTTCATTCTTCTTTTCATGGAAGTGCAAATCACAGAGTAAGTAAAACAGATTCAACTTTTTAATTAAAATAAAACAGTTTTTTATTTTTGCCCTGTAAAAAGACTTTTCATTTATTTCAATTTATTGCTTATCATTAATGTGATTAAAATTCTATTGTTACTAAATTTTTGTTTAATATGAGATGATTCCTTATAGGAAATTGTTTTTTTTTTTAATTTCACCTCAAGTAAGGCAATAATGCCACTAAGACACAAAGGGTTACTAGGAGTGAGAGAAAATGACAACTGACATTGCATTTAAATTTTTTAAAGATTATAGGTGGCAGGGAAGCAAGAGATCAAAAGGGGGTTCCACAGGTGAGAAGTGCAAGAAAAGAAACTATTAAAGTAGAACTAACAGTTACATCTAGCTATTTTAACAGTAAAATGGTGAGAGCTAATTGCTAATTTAGTAGTACACTTGAATTCATGTGGTCAAGGTACCAAGGAGAAAAGCTCATTAGAATATTTATTTATAGAAAAGTTAATAGGAAATCATGTTACTGTGGTAGTAAAGTGGCTGAAGTCGATATGCCAGGTCATGACTGATAACATTACAAACCCATTTTTGGATTCTGTCAAGATATGGCAGCAATATTCAATGCAAAGACAAATGGCAGATTTATAAATGTATATGACAGATTCTGATTCAAAAAGTGGTCTAGCACAAGACAGAGAACTATCATCTTAGCAGCAGATCTAGAACTTGCTTCAGTATAATCACTTCACTTCATGTCTGTAGAAAACTTGAGATCACAAAGTCGCAATGCGTTGTTCTCCTGCAGATTAGCATCAACCATGCTGATCGAGGGCATAAATGGTTCTCTATGATGATAGTTTAATTTTGGAGGTGTTGAAATTAACGTTATTTCTTGCCCCAGTTAACCACTGATTGGAGGTCATTTTTGAGAGCAGCTGCCAGCTTTGCTGATAATATCAACAACCTTCTTTTACTTCCATGTTAGGCTATACAATTCTTTTTGGTATACCAGTCCTATGGCTAGTATAAATTTTCTTATATAGACAGCTTTATTTTACTTAAATGTTTGTGAAGGTGATAGTCACACAGTACACAAGCTCACTTTAACTATTTGGAAGAGTACCTGTTTCTGCATGTGCAATTAGGTCCCCTTTGGTTATTATGTCAAAGCAACACAACTGGTTCTCCAAAAAAAAGCTGTCTAGAATTTTTTTTTATAACTTGTCAGTTTTCCAAATAAAATAGCTGTCTATTTTAAAGCTTTTAACTTGTCAGAGAAAAAATATGTATAGCTGTAAAGACGTGGCTTATAAAAACAAAGTTTTTCCAAATATGTATAGCTTTTCAGACTATAGCTTATAAAATTTGTCAGTTTTTCCAAATATGTATAGCTGTCTAAACAAAAAAGCTTATAACTTCAAAGTTTTCCAAATATATTAAAGCTCTTAGACGTAGCTTATAACTTGTCAGTTTTCCAAATATGTATAGCTGTCTAGACGTAGCTTATAACTTGTCAGTTTTCCAAATATGTATGTATAGCTGTTACTAGAATTCTAACGGCTTATAACTTTTGAAAATCTTTTTTCCAAATATGAATATAGCTGTTTTGAACAATTAGTTTTATAACTTGTCAGTTTTATGCATAATGTTTGTCTTGTCTGTATTTTAACTTGAAAACTATTTCTCTTTTTTTTTTATTCTATTTACTAAAGTTTATCCAGTACATGGCTTGAGAGCAACTGAAGGTAGAGGGTTATTGTTAAAATTATGAGTGAAAGATGAGGTGGTGGTAGGAAGTGAACATTATCAAGATAGGGAGGATAGATAACAATTGACCCTTAACTTGAAAAAGTAAAGATTTTAGTGTTTTGCACAAGGTAGGAGTTTTTTTTTTTTGGAAAAGCCAAATGAGTAAAGATTTCTTATATTTGGAATATGGGGGAAATGAGGCTGTTTTGATTTCATGGACATAGCATAGCATAGCATGGCATGTCCTACCTGTAAAGGTCTAAAATGGTAAAACAAAAAAGAAAATGGAGTTCATCTGAACATTTGCTTTAGATTGATTAACTTATTCTTTATTGTCTATCAACCCTTTTTGAGTTATTTAAAGACAACACATATTTAGGATTGTAGGAGGATGCTCATAGTGCCCAGTGTTCACAAATGGTCCTTGTTATATTCAGTGCTAATAGGAATGGATAAAATAAGTAAAGGTTTATTGTAAAAAACCAGTACAATAAGAATAAAGGTAACAGTTATGCACCAGGTCGTCTCAAGTCAATCCAGTAGTGAGTGCTACTATTGGAAGGTCAGTAGTTCTTGTGTAAGTCCGAGTCGTACTCAACCGATCCTAGATAGTATATTTAGCTACCCCCCATGAGGGTTGCATGTGGCACAAGGATGGTTTAACGTCGGTTCTCTGAGCCAGCAGGCTCAGCCAAAAATATTCCCTTTTGAACCAGTATAAATCGGTTCAGGGGCAGTCCACCTCCCCGAACAAGACTCGGTCCTTCGGCAGAGCCTCATCTGGGTTCCTCTCTGCCCAAAGGCAGAGAGTTCCACTGTTTAGCTGGAACAGATCGCAGCTAGTATATTTAGCTACCCCCCCACAAGGGTTGCATGTGTCACAAGGCCAGTTTAACGTGGGTTCTCTGAGCCCATAGGCTCGGCCCAAAATATTCCCTTTTGAACCCACATAAACGGGTTTTTTCAGTGACACCTCCTTAACAAGACTTGCTCAAGATCAGGAAGCCTCATCCAGGTTCCTCTCTGCCTTCGGGCAGAGATTTCGTCTGTTTCGCTGGAACAAATTGCAGCTAGACTCTGTAGTCCGTTGACTTACAGATACTTATAGGTAGTTACTACCTATAGTGTAGTCACTTATGGGGGTGATAGGTTATTCCATTACATCACTTACATTACCCGGGGTTCCCAAGCCATTTGCTATATAAATAGATGATATTTCTTTTTTAAATATGCTGCTTTTCATCTAGCCTTATGTTTCTTTCTTTTTTTTTTTTTTTTAGAACAATTATGTCCAAGAAAATGCGCAAAGGCTCTGGTTACCATCTGGACATGATGTTGGTCAGTATAATGGTTAGTGTTTGTGCATTATTTGGTCTGCCTTGGATGTGTGCAGCCACTGTCAGGTCAGTTGCCCACAAATCTTCTCTCAGTGTTTTCAGCCGCACACATGCCCCAGGAGAAAAGCCAAAGTTACTTTATGTCCAAGAACAACGACTTACAAGTATATTAGTCAGCATTTTGATAGGTAAGTAAAACCTTTTGCTTCAAATTTTCATTTCTGGCACATAAACATTATATTCTATCTGCACTCTGTCCCATCACTGGCATGTCATGATGAAAGATTGTGATCAACACCCCCACCTTTTCATAACTGTCTAGGAAGAAGCAGTAAAAAAACTGCAACTTCCTTTATCAATTTATTTACACATGGACTATTGTCCCTATCTTTTTTGTTTGACCATTGTACCCTCATTCATCAGGTGATTGTCAACCTGGGTAACCTTAACCATGCTAATTTCTTTCTAGAATTGTTCCCCCTGCCACTGTATTTTTTGAGGGTGCACAAACAAACACATACAGTTTTAAAATTGTTGTAACTTTCTTTGTATTGTGTTTATAGATTTTAATTTTTGAACACGAATAAAAGAGTAATATTTTGATGTAATACGTTATGTTTTGCATGCATGTTTTGATGTTGAAAACAAAAAATTGAAATTACAAACAAATACATTAAAAAAATACATAAATAATTCAACATATTTTAACTTTTATTACTCCTTTCGGGGGGGGGCAATAAGAAGCAAAATCACTAAAATGGCTTTTATTTTGTCAAAAAAGTGACGTGTCTCCCCATGTTTACATATGTTATACTTGAACGTACCTATTTCTATTGTAAATAGACTCTCTCAGATAAGTAGTAGTAGCAGTCACCAGTGGAGCTCAGTGAGTTGTGTGAGTGTGGTAATGGTAAAAGGAATTTCAAACTGAACCCTTTATTTATTCTACAGGCTAGATTGTTTTCTCTTCCACTAACTTGTTGGGAAATTTATATTTTTCTCCTTTGTTTTTATTGTAAGAAAGTTAGCTTTCTGCTTAATATAGTGTTGTAATGAAATGCCCCACACTCCCTATCGCCTATGTGGACTGACTATATCAGTAGCTATATATAGTGAGCACAGGATATACCTGGGGGCTTGCTTTGGGAATTACTGGCCTGCCACCCAATTTCCTGTTTTTCAGTAGTGTATTCTTTTACAATAAACCTCTCTTTCATCTATGTGCATGTTACTGTTCCTTCACTCAAGTACCACCTTTGTCCGTTTGTAACCTCTTTAAGAATACAATATATAGGGTGCAGCAGAAATATTATACTAAATCAACTGCTAGGTCTGTTACTAGCAAAGTTGGTTCACTATGTCGTGCTATACAATTTTTCTTGTCAGAATCTGTTTTACATATTCATAAGTCTACCATTCATCCATGCATTGAATATTGCTGACACACCTAATCTGGTGCTTTTGCTATGGATTTCGAGTTTCTTGATAAAATCCAAAGAAGAATCTGCAATGTTATTGGTTCTGACCTAGCATCTCGCCTTCAGTCATTTTCCTGCTATGTAGCTTCCTTGTGCCTTTTCTATAAACATTTTCATGGTAATTGTTCTGATGAACTTTGATGTACCTAGACTTTATGAATATAAGTGCAGTACTAGATTGGCAGCAAGGTCTCACTAGTTAAGAGTTGAAATGGCTAGATGTAACTGTAAGTTCTATGCTAACAGTTTCTTCTATCATACTTCTTGCTTGTGGAACTCTCTTCCAGATTCTGGCTTCCAAAAAATATCTCAATGAAACCTGATCTACAAACTGATTTCTTACAAAGAATACATCTTCTATTCATATGAATCTATCCTAAGAATCTTGTCAGTATTAAATAAACCATTGAGGTTGGTATAACATAAAATAAACCAAACCAAAGCAGCTAACATTGATCTTCAAAAATTTTAATGTAATGTCAGTTGTTAGCTTCTCTCTTCTTAATTCTTTTTCTTTCTCATACTCTGTAACATTCAGTAATCCCTTGCATTTTAGTGGCTTTATTGCCTTGCTTAAGGTGAAAAGATTAAAAATAAAAATGATAATACCTCCCACATAATGGTAAACATTAGGGACAATGGTGTCTTCATCTAGTTAATGGCTCAACCTTATGTGGGAGATATTTCTGCCACACCCTGTATTTAAGTTTTAACCATAGAAATTATGAAGTTTCTTTCCCTAAAAGAAAGATCAGGTATTTAAAAAAAAGAAGGCAGGAACTCCCCCGATCCCTAGCTATAATTTAAATAGACTAGATTCTCTAGTCTTGAGCAGTAACCAAGTCTAAGAGAAGGAAAACTCTGAATTCAAAGCTGTGGAGAAGGCAATGGGAAACCAATCCACTATCTTTCCCAAAATTCATGGCAATTCACAAATGAAGCAATAGATACCTGAAGAGCCATGATCACCTATTTTAAGAGACATGGCATTAAAAGAAAAAAAATAAAAGAAAAAAAAAGTTTAATCCGAAAATAGACTGAGATCTCTAGCCCTGGTTGGCAACTAGTCTAAGAGAAAGAAAAAACTAAATACAAAACCGGAGAAGTCAATAAGAAACCGCTCCACATCTTTTCTATGAATATATGACAATTCACAGATAATAAAGAAAAGGACTCTGTGGAGAGCCATGATCATCTATGTTTTGAAGAGAGATGGCAATAAAACAGGGAAAAATAATTAAAAATCAATTAAGATCTCTAACCTTGGTTGACAACAAGTCTAAGAGAAATAAAACTAAAATCAAAAGCATATATAGGAAATTACACCATTATCTTTCCCAAGAAGTCCTGACAAATTAAAGATAGTAATGAAAATGGACTCTGTGGAAAGCCATGATTGCATATGTGCTGAAGGGATACAACATTACAAAAACAATCAGGAGAAGCAAAATGAGCTATGTGGAAAGACATGATCGCATATCTGCTGAAGGGATATAACATTATAAAAACAATCGGGAGAAGCAAAATGAGCTCTGTACATATGCGTTCATGGCTTTCCACATAGCTCATTTTGCTTCTCCTGATTGTGGAAAGCCATGATCGCATATGTACAATCAGGAGAATCAAAATGAGCTCTGTGGAAAGCCATGATTGCATATGTGCTGAAGGGATACAACATTACAAAAACAATCAGGAGAAGCAAAATGAGCTCTGTGGAAAGCCATGATCGCATATGTACAATCAGAAGCAAAATGAGCTCTGTGGAAAGCCATGATCGCATATCTGCTGAAGGGATATGACATTATAAAAACAATCAGGAGAAGCAAAATGGATAAAGTGGAAACAAAGACAGAAAAAAAAAACTATCTGGCAGATTTATAGCATAGATAGTATACATGACATAAGAAACGCTCATTGTAGAGGATGCATTTTCATCTCATCTGAAACTACTGAATCCTTTTATGCATCATGGCTCTCCATATCTCGTTTATAGCTCTATGCCTCCTAGTGCCTGTTCTGCCCTCCATTTACTTACATAGGTTACTTGATCTTGCCTTCAGTATGTTCTATGAGTGTCAAATTCTCCAAGCCCTCTATTCTCATGTATTCCAGAAATGCCAATTGTCTCTTTTCTGATACTAAGTATAAGGGACCTTTTTGTTTCCATTTTCGTTAAAACTTATCGCTTATGATTCTATAGAAGGATGGAACATACATCTGTTGCCTCAAATTTCCTTTTAATCTGTCCAGTGTTTGTTGCCACATTGAGGATTGGTATTATATCACAGTTCAGCAATCTTCTCTCCATTTCTAATTTTCCTTCTTAATACATTGCTTAACTTTTGGAAGACATCTTCACTATTCCTGCAAGGGTCTTCCTTGTTTCCATTTTTCTTAAAACTTCCTCATTGCTTACATTTTCTGCCTATGGTATTCTCAACATCCTTCTGCTACAGTATTTTAAAGACTGAGGAAATTTGTAGCATTTAACCAAATATTTAATAAAACTCAAAATTCTGACAAGACCTCTAAACTTCATTTTTACAGGTGCATCTTTATCATGGGGTCCCCTCTTTCGAGAGATTCCCCTCACTGTCTTATTTGGTGTCTTCCTTTATCTTGGAGTGTCCTCAATGAGTGGTGTACAGATGTATGAGCGAACCAAATTGCTTTTGATGCCTGTCAAACACCACCCCTCAGTTGGTTACGTTCGAAGAGTAAGTACTTTTATTTCTCCTTTTAACAACTGGATAAGGATTTATAAAATTCATCTTCTGTAACATAAATAAACAGAAACACTTCTCATACAGTTTTACAATACAAGTTTTTATGTAAAACCTTTTCAACACCCACATAAATACCACTTATGGCAGCATTTGCTCAATGTCAAGTCATTTCACATCATAACAGTGAGCCCTTGCCTATTTGCGTTTCAGCATTCGTGTCTTCATACATTCAAAGAATTTTCTTTAGAACATATGTACATGTTATTTGAGGAAACACCAAATATTCGTGTGTTTTTCTGAAGAACATATGTACAAATTATTTGCTGAGAACATCTTTATATAACTGTCCATTTTTATAGTAAAAATTGGCAGAATTGTACTGTGACACTATTTAGCTATGGTAATTGGCTAACTAATTAACCAATGAAATTAAAAACAGGAATGACTTAAGGCAAGAAAGAGCTATATCGAAAGATAGACTGAGCGACGTTAAAAAGAAGATTTTATTTATTTACGAAGAAAGATACGGATTGTCTGTCTTGTGCGAAAAGTAAGAAAAAGCAAGGTATGAGATTCTGTCAAAACTGATTAATGCCAGGGTAAGGGAATGATGCTCCAAGAGAAACAGAATTCAGAAAGAAAAACAAAGCCAGCTGACACATGGCAGTCATAAAAAAATTTCAGCTTGAGATGACCAATATAGGCAGAGAGAATCGATATTAGTTATCTTTCAGAGATATCATTTAATTTTAATTCCTGGGTCCAACGAAGGGAAATCGTCTGGTATGTGTTAGAATTCTGGCATGAGAAAGAAAATCGTAAAGGAAATTATTATTATTGCTTATTCAAACTGTTGACGTCAGACACATTGTTGTCAAAAATGGGCATCTGGTGATAAGAGGATTTTAAGTCATGAGAAAAATAAAGACTTTGATTGTCAGGTAAAACATGGACCACCCAGTTAAAAGTTGACTTAGCAGAGAAGCCAGATGTGGGGTTTTGACAGTGATTGATGAGTTGGTAGAGAGACCTGACTAAGTAAATTTTGGGTGTCCCCAAAAGAAAGATGTGATAAGAATTATTTGGCAATCTGGGGTTTGTGAAAAAAATGTTTTGGAAAAAGGATTTTGTAAACAAAATTCTGGATAATAATTTTAAGAGGGCCAGTCTAGCCACACCCACACTGCCGAGAGATCATTGGTCAAGGAGTAGCATGGGTGATAGGCGGATGTGAATGTATGAGAAAGATGGAAAAGTTGTTAACATCCACTGAAGGGATTGGTATGAGATACCAATGTGAGAGAGGAAGAGTCTAGGAGGATAACTCTCCTCTGACCTTCCCTTATGGATGAGGGAGAACCCCCCCCCAAGTGGAAAGTGATTAATCTTCCAAAAATGAGAAGTAATTAATTTTCTTGGCCTAAGAACAAAGAGAATTCATGTTGGGAATCGAGAATTATCAAGGAACCCAAACCATGTCAGGTCCCACACCGGGTTTTGGTCGGTACACATATAAACGAATGTCCCCGGGCAGTTTAGCAGTTGGAGTTCAGTTCCAGAGAGAGACGGTCAGCTTCTGTGAGGCAACACTAAGAAATTCCACGTCCTTCCAACTTCAACTTCCTACCAAAAGCAAGTTATATTGACGAACGACTTAAGATACCAAAACTCGCTTAAGAAATGCAAAAGCGTCACAAATCTATAGAAACGGGCTGGGAGAAAAACCACACTCCTGTAGATAACAGACAGATAAAGATAATTTGTTATTTCGCAACATATTTGAACCTCCTGAGTTTTGTTTTATTGCTTCTTTTACTTACGCTTGTGTGATATCACCTTCACCCCAGATTTAGCTTGCACTACGGCCCGATGCCTGATTGATTTCGTCTACCTAAGATCAAAGTCACAACATGGGTAGGTTAGATTTGAGATCAAAGCAGTTACTTTGGTAACCAGACATTGGAGGTGAGCTGGGAATG
This sequence comes from Acanthosepion pharaonis, assembly GCA_903632075.3. Lineage (NCBI taxonomy): Eukaryota > Metazoa > Mollusca > Cephalopoda > Sepiida > Sepiidae > Acanthosepion > Acanthosepion pharaonis. The sequence goes on from CAHIKZ030003133.1 coordinate 86,566, forward strand.
ATCAGATTGACTGGGACACAGGCTGGTGGCAGCGACAAGGAGTCAACCCCAAACACTGGTGGAAGAAAACTTACAGCTTCGCACCGCAACTGGGAGTTGACCATGGCGCAGTGTCACATATTGGCGCTGCAACCACCAGTGGGTGTCACAGTACATCTTCATTGTAAAAAATAAATGCAGAAACATGCATAGTGCTTGGATCCTGTTTTTTGTTAGTGGCTGGGATCTTAAAAGTGGCTTATGCTAAGACTGGGGGTATCATCACAGTTCTGTTTTTAGAAAATGTTTTAAACTTTATATCTTATGTCTTGTTACACATATTTTATAAAGTATTTTCAATGGTTGTATCAATCTATGTGTAATTAAAAACGGTTATTGTATGTATGAAATAAAATTTACACCAAAACATTGTGAATATGGCAATAAAGATGAGGACAACTGTCTGAATAATGTAAATAGTTACAATACCTCATCTCAGAATTACAGACAGATCCTGAAGAAGCTGAAACATCATGAATATGACAAAGATAAAGACAACAGTCTGAACAATGTAAATAGTGACAATACCTCATCTCAGAAATATAGGCAGATCCTGAAAAAGGCCAGAGTATACAATGGTGAAAACATTGTGAATATAGCAATAAAGATAAGGACAATTGTCCGAACAATGTAAATATGAAAGTTTTCCAAACACCAGACAGGAATCTGTTCCACAAAATTTAAAGACAATGAGAAACTGCTTCAAAAAAATCCTTGTTTTGTATTATATGACCATTATAGAGGAATCAATGTGCCATTAAATTGCATTCAGAATTAAAACCTTGAGATGTGATTAAATATGTTCTGTGCTTTTTTTTCTTTCTTCATACTTTTGATTAACTTTTATGACATCTATCTTCCTAATTGTTTTATTAATTGCTATAAATTGTTTTCTCATTTCACCTGACAGGTGCGTACATTACGGATGCATCTTTATACCTTCACACAACTGTCCTTATTAGTTGTCCTGTGGGTCGTCAAGTCCACGGAGGCTGCTCTTGCCTTTCCATTCCTGCTTATTCTTTTAGTGCCCCTCCGATTAAAGCTTCTCACCTTTATTTTCACTGAGAAAGAACTCCATGAAGTAAGTATGACAAGTGAATTATCTCCCTTTGTAAATTACGTCCCTTGGTAAAAGCTTGTGAGATTGAAAATACACTTTAGATTTCAAATATACTTTTTTCTAGGCAGAATGAATGGAATAAAATGACATCACATTGAACTAATATTCCCCCACACACCTTTCATTATATGCTTAGGTTTTATTACAGTTCCAATCATTGAATAAAAACAACAAATATTTCTGAGGAGTGAAGGTAGTTAAAATAATAGCAGCATCAAGAAAAAAAACGTCCTTTTGACATTCCATTTTTTTGCGGGTACAGAGGCCCAAGTTTGCCAAATTATGAATAAAAACTTGTTTTCATAGTTAGTTATAAAATGGTAAATAATTTTGCATTGTTGTTGGTTTACATATTTTGGTAATTTTATAAATAAAATCAATTTAAAAAGTTATTTCTTTATAAAATGATAAATAATATTGCATTATATTTGGTTCACAAATTTTTATAATCTTGTAAATAAACATTGCTGAAGAAGGAGTCAAAGTGTATAAAGTGGAGTCAAAGGAATAACTGTCTTTTTGACACACCATTTTATTGCAGACCCAAAGGCTAAATGTTGCCAAAGGAATATTTGACTTAGTCGATACACTAATTCAGCCTATTTTCCCAAAGCAATACAAATAGAAAAGTATTTTTAAAGCACACTGATCTCCCCATTAAGGCAGATTTTGACACAAGGTCATTTTTTTTTTTCTTTACATTGAATGCCCATACACATGCTTATGGACCAAGGACAAAAATTGCTCACTGTCATGCTGATGTTGATATTACACCAACCACCTTCTCCAAAATGAGAGAACAGATACTACACTTTGATCTTAGCTAAAAGGATGAGAAGTGGCCAAGTAGATCTTACTGTCCATGTCCTAAGTAAAATGACAAGGGACATGATCCATGTGTAATTATATGTAGATATATATTTTATCTTGCATCTTTTGGTTTATTCTATTTATTATTTATGTAGACAAAATCTTGTAAATAACCATGAATGATGTCATGAAGAAACATTTGGGAAAAAAAAAAAAAATCAAGTACAACGGTAATGTTAGCCTATAAGGAAATATTTGGCATTCCTTAACTGAACAGCTAATACTACTATTGGTTTTTCAGGAAAATAAGTTTTTCAAGTCCAGTAGCTGTTATTGCTCTTTCCAGTATTGATGGGGTTTTCCTTCCTAATCTTTTGTTTGAAGTAGTGTTGAACATCTATATCTTGAGAAGAGAAAATAATGACATAATCAAGTCCAGTAACTGTTATCACCTTTTCCAGTATTGATAAGGGTTTCCTTTTTAACCTTTAATTTGAAGTAGTGTGCTAACCTGTTGGTATATTATTAGTATATTTAGTCATTTTATTTCTTCAAGCTCAAAAGAGAGGAACAAGAACTGGTCAGCTTTATCTTTTTTTAAAAATTTTCTTATTTTCTTTATTTCCATTTTTCTCATTTTAATAAATGTTGGTTTTTATAGCCTCAATTAAATTTGACACCCTTAATGAATTTTTCTTTTTGTGTGTGTTCTTGCAGTTAGACAAAGAAGAAGAAGATAGTGAAGAAGAAGAAGATGAACCTGATTTTTACCAACTGGCCCACATGCCTATTTAGGTACCCTAACGCTCCACCCTTGCTTGCCTTCCTGCTTCTTTTATATTGCAATTGGGGGGGGTCATGTAAGGCCCTGAATCAACTGCAAGTTGGTGCTGAAGAAAGAAGAAAAATCTCAGAGACCAACCAAAACTGTCAAAGAATTGTGCAAGGAACAATTCGTTTGGATAGAATTCAGAAGCAGAATTTGTACAGGCTGATTAATTTGCTACCAGTCTGGTTTCAAGGATTTTCTTGTTTTTTTTTTTTTTCTTTGGGTTTTCAACTCAAAAATTGCTACTGAAGAAATTCTTCATTATTTAGAAAGAGCAAAAGAAGTGAACGAAAGAAGGGAACAAACGTTAAAAAACAAAAATTATTTTTTTTTTGTTGTTAATGAAAAAAAATCAATATATTTGGTCTTTAAAAAAAAAAATGAAAAAAATTGATTTTTTCTTTTTATCAGAAAAGAAAAAAAAACTTCAAATTTAAAAAGAAAAATAAAAAGGCATGAAAATAGCAAAAACCCAAAAACAATGGATGACAATCGAAATTTTTTAACGCGAAAAAAATACATTTGACACACATTCTAGTTCTTTTAGAAAAATTATTATTATTATTATTATTCTGTTTACCCCGGTCTGCTCGAAGAGTCCTGTGATGAAGAGTGGGTGGGGGGGATGCACTGAATTTCATAAAATTGTTGACATTTTCAAATATAAATTTTCAGTGAAAAAAAAAATAAAAAAAAAAATAAATAAATAAATGAAACAATAATTTTTTATACATAAAATAGCAAAGTTTACAAGATGAAAGAAATAGTTTTGTATGTTATGTAAAACCTATAAATGTGTGCATGTCTATATATATATATTATATATAGTCTAACTTTTTTAGTATGACTGACAATATCAGTATAAGAGTCAAGATATGTGAGGGTGTCTGGGTTTTAAAACAATTTGCCGAAAAGAAATTTTTGTGTGAAAAAAAAAAAAAAAAGTTGAAACTCTCCCTAAAACAGGATCCTTCCTTTTATATAAAAATATATATATATATATATATATATATATATATATTATGAAATGGACAAAAGTCCGACAATTATTTTTAAGACATTTTTATGTTTAACATTCTTTTTATAGATACAAATATGTATATGAAAATTTCGTGGACATTCAGGCCGGTAAATGTTATTTAATACTGTTTATTATAAACAGAGCATTTACTTAAATATTTTATCTATAAAAAGAATGTTAGACATAAAAATGTCTTAAAATATATATATAATATACATATATATATATATATATATATATGAAAAAACAAAAGGAAAACTTTTTATGGCAATGTATTTCATTGAGGAACTTTATCAAGGAAAGATGGAAATTTTATTTCATAACCTGTATTTATGCACGGAAAAAAAAAAAAAAAAAAAAAAAAAAAATTAAATTTTGGAATGCAGAATGCTCTATAATATTCTAAAAGCTTACTGTGTAAGTAAAGGTAAAATATAGAGAAGGCTAAGTAGAAAAATAAGATTCTACACCTGCCTTGATACACTTCCACAAGGAACAAAATGCATTGGCATAAGTTTTCCTCTCATCTTTTCTTTATATATATGCCTATTTGCTTGGATATTTACACATAGTCTGAGCAGTTTTCTGAACCTATTTTTAGGTCTAAGTTAAAATTACGAACTGAGGAAAACTAATTATATATATATATATATATATATATATATATATATATATATATATATATATATATATATATATATATATATATATAAAGTGAATTCTTATTTGCTTGGGCATTGCTGAGGATAATTTTTTTTTTTTTTGTTATTGTTGTTAAATTTATCTGAATATTATTATCTCCTGTACTATGAGTCTTTTTTTTTTTTTTTTTTTTTTTTTTAACACTAACTTTTCTTTTTCCTATCCTTGTTAAAAAAAAAAAAAAAATCATTTTCAAAAATAATTTTACTCCCTTTCTTTATATATTCACACAAACATACACAAACACACAGACTCGTTTATGTCTATTGGATAACTTTTGATATTTTTTCTTATATATTTTTTTTTCTTATTTAGGGGAAAGGGTGCATATAAAAATTTTATAAAAAAAAAAAAAATAATTTTTATGAAAAAGAAAATTTGGAGGATTTGTTTTTCCTCCACCCCAAGAAAAAAAATGAAACGTGATAGGGGTGGAAAAAAGTTGGCATGGAGGTGGAAACCCTCCAAGGTAAAAAAAAAAGTTTTAATTTTTTTTGATTTTGTCAATTTTTTTTTTTTTTTTTTTTATTTTCCAGTTATTGTTTTCCTTTTTTAATTTTTCATCTTTTAAACGGAAAAAAGTAATTTCTTTTTTTAAATCTCAGCACATAATCAAGAAGTAAAAGAAAAATAATAATTTAACCTTGTCTAGCCCAACCCATACACCAGCTTCAAAAGAAAAAAATGTTTCTTTTGTATTTGGGGGGGGGGAGTCCAGGGGTGAAATCACGGTCCCACAGTCCTCTATACAGAGGACCTTTCTCTCCCTGCAGCCCTAAAAGGCAATAGGAAATAGCTTAGTAACAAAGAAAAGTTTAAAAAAAAAACAAAAAAAAAAAAAACAATTTGCAGTTTTTGTTTGACACACTGCTATCATTATTATGCACGGATCAATTGTTTTTATATTATTTTAAAAATAGGAGAATCATACAAACCTCTCAAAAAAAAAAAGAAAAAAAAAATCTTCAACATCAAATGAAAGTTATTTTTTGGAAAAAGAGCCATTTTTTTGTGTTTAACTTTCTTTTCTATTTTTTGTTTAATTCTGTTTCTTTTTTTGTTGTTTTTTTTTTTAATTTTGTTTAAAAAGAAAAAAAATTTTCATTTCTGTCAAATTTGTCTTTTGTTTATTTATTTTTGTTTTTTTTCTTCTTTTCTCTTGATTAATTATGCACACACACACACACACACAACTTGGTGCAACCCAAACTTAAGGTATGAAATAATTTCTTCAAAGAAAAAAAAAAATAATGGAAAGTTAAATTCTTCATTTTCTGGTGGAGTGATCTCTAATACATTCAGAAAGACATGGGAAATCTGAGGTAATTTAAATCTTTGAAGAATTGTGAGTTTTATATTTCATCTTCTAGGTATCTATATAGTAGGTCCTTTTTAATACTAACTTTTTGTATCTTAGAACACAGCAGATTCATATTCTGTCCTAAGAGTTTGTTTAGTACCTTGGTAGATCACCAGATAGCAAAGTATTTCACAGGAGAGGCAGACAAAACATTATTGGAAAAGCTAACAAACAAAAAGTTTTAGCAATCTGTTTAATTTCCCTGAACTTTTGAACAGCATCTCATATATAGGGTTGTTTGTTTCTTATACACAAGGCCAATTAAAAGAAAAAAAACTTGGACCGTTTAACTTCAACAAACATAAGAAAAAAAAAAACAATCCCTTCACATACAGAAGACATAAACATAGGATCACATCCTCAACACACTAGCCATGAGAGTAAGTGTGAGCACATGTGTGTGTGTGTGTGTATATATATATATATATGAGAGAGAGCAAGCGAGTACCAGTGTACACAGAGGAGTTATATATTAAAAAAATTAATGTATAGGTACACACATTATATATATATAATGCATACATACATTTATAGGTATGAAAAAATATATAGAGACAGAGACGTAGTAACAGAATAATTGATGTCTACTGGCCTGATTTTTTAAGAGACATCAATAAAGAAAATACACTGTCACAGAGCACATCACCTTTATAAAAGACTCTTGCAAAACCAGGCAAGTAACATATATATATATATATATATATATATAATTACGTGTGTGTGTATATATATATATATATATATATATATATATATAATTACGTGTGTGTGTATGTGTATATACATATAAAATTTACATAACAATTACATTTTAAGTAAATTCCATGAGGAAAAAAAAAATTAAATCTAACATGAGAACCCCCTGTAATTGTAGAAATAAGAAAAACTGCCCAGTAAAGGGCAAATGCAGATCCACTAGGGTAGTATACCAGGCAACCATTACCCCTAAAGAAAATACAACAAAGCATAATGTTTACATCAGCATTTCTGCAGGAGAATTTAAAAAGAGAATCAATACACAGACATTTATTCACTAATCCAAAATTAAAATGCTAAACAGCACTTTTGAAAAAATTTTGGGAATTGAAAGAAAAGGGTCCGAATCCTCAAAGAAATTGGAAAATTTTAACTATGTTTAGAAGAGAAAAATCAGGATAATAAAATATAAAGATCAATGCAAACTATTAAATCAATGGAGAGAACTAATGAAATGTAGACATAGAAATAGATTCAAAATTACATAAGAATACATCTGTGTGTTGTGTGTGTGTGCATATAGTGGCATATATGTATGTATGCATATATATAAACGTGAAGATATGTACGTATATATAAGTGTTGGACAGCATGATTTATTCCATTAGATGCTCTGGTATTACCCACGACCTATAAATCTCTCATTCAACAAATTTACCTTAATCTTAATTGGTTTAAGTTTAAATCCCCCATCACTTATTAATAATATTGGACCATTGTAGTATAAAAACTATTTACTGTGAATCCCAGGAAAACACACTTAGTGCTTGTATAGGAAACGCCACATAGTAGGAACCGAAATTTATCTATAAACAATGAAAGACTCCAGCCATAAATAAACTCCAGCCCACTTCCCCAGAATAACATACCTTACACTCTCCACCAGTTGCTAACACAAGCCCCTCCTCATTGACAAGGCATCTACCAAAGAAGGGCCAACATTGAAATTAAATTTAAAACAATGCTTCAAGAGAGACACTTATGGGCTGATGATAGCGGTGTACAGACCAGCTTGAAATAGACTATTCCCATGTTGAGGTAATCTTTGTTTTTTTTTGTTGTAAAAAAAATAATAAAAAATACATATGCTGTGTTATAATAAATACATCGAGCTCTCTGTGGATCAGTTTTAATAATTAATATTACTAGGATCCACCTGGTTTATATATCAACGATAATATGTGTGCGTGTATATATATATATATATATATATATATATATATATATATATTTTTACATGTGTGCATGTTGTGTATTTTAATGAGGTTCACCCTTTATAGGCCTGTGGTACAGGGTTACGTTATGGAGGCCATTGGTGTGTGTATAGAACTCTAGCCTTGAACAGGTTATCTTCCACTCCTATACACACACCAATGGTCTCCATATGTAACCCTGTACCACAGGCCTTATAAAGGATGAACCTCATAAAAATACAACATACATACGTAAAAAATATATATATATATATATATATATACACACACACACACACAATATATATGCTACCTTCCCATGAACTACTGCCCTGTGGAACTGACTCACAACAGGATGTTTCACCAATCACTACAATCTAATTGGTTAACCCTAGCCTTGAACAGGTTAAGATTTTAGGGATCAGTGAAACATTCTGTTGTTAGTCAGTTTCACAGGCAGTAGTTAACAGGAAGGTGTGTATATATAATATATCACACATATAGTGCTGGTGTTAATAAAACAGTGCTTCACGTAATATAAAAGTGCTATTAAATATATATTAATAAATATACATGTTATCCTTCACCAGTAGTATGACTCAGAGTTTCATCCATAACACAATCTTCAGGTATAGAGTGATCGTTACGTAATTTAACAAGATATTTTTATTAAAATTTAACAATATTGGTGCAGTCCATATGTTATACAAGGCTTAGTTTTTGTTTTTTTTAAATATATTTTGCATTTAAAAAAAAAAAAAACATGGTTTTAATATATATATATAATTAAAATTTACATGTAAGCATATAAATAAACATCTGCAAACATATCTGTTAATTCAAATTAATTTTTAATGTAAATTATGACTTACCTCTTGATTTTTTTAAAAAGAGTACTCTCCCTTTATGCTTAATGTGCGAAGTATAATTTAAAAACAGTATTATTCCCTATATAATATGTGGACTGCACTAACATTACATTAACCAGATATTTTTATTAAAATTTAAATTACATAACAGTTAGTCTCTGTTCGGCACCTAAAGATTGCATTGTGCATGAAACTCCTGGTCATGCTACCAGTGAAGGGGTTTTTATATATATATATATATATTGAACAATAAGAAAATAAAAAATTAAAATCATTAGACACACTGGGTTGTAGATTAATATTCTTTCGTTTTTTTATTATTATTATTCCATTTAGATTCCTCTACTAGTTTCGACCGAAATGGCCATCATCGGGAGGAGAAATATTTCTGCTTGCTGTTAGCAGTGAACAACAGAAATGAATATATATATTTAAGTAAATACAGAAATGAATATATATATACACAAGTATTTAAGTAAATACAGAAATGAATATATATATATATATATATATATATACACACACAAGTATTTAAGTAAATACAGAAATGAATATATATATATACACACACACACAAGTATTTAAGTAAATACAGAAATATATATATACACAAGTATTTAAGTAAATGCTCTGTTTATAATAAACAGTATTAAATAACATTTACCGGTCTTTAATACTTTTTTATTATAAATTTGTTTTACTTAAATACTTGTATCTATAAAAAGAACGTTAAACATAAAAATGTCTTTAATAAATAAATTGTCGGACTTTGTCCATTTCTTAATATATATATATATATATATATATATACTAATAGTAATACTTGTTTGGAAAAACACCTCAGCTAGCTCAACTTGTAGCCTGTCCACATACATATGGATAAAAAGCCAGAAGATGGTAGTGATCCCTTTTTTAAAATGGAAAATATTTAAAAAAAAAAAAAAAAATGCCATAAAAGCAGGGGACAAATTTTGTTTGTTATGTATAGAGGAAAAATTAGCAATCGCCACCTACAATGAACCTAATAATTTACTAAATCAAATATCTGAGATTCTAAATAGGTTTAGGCATATTAAATCCTAGCTATTGGAATAGAGGCTTGGGTTTTTTTGGTTTTTTTTTAAATTCTTCTGTCACATGGTTATTAGTTTTTAATGGTTTTATCAATAAATACTGTCACGTCATTTCCTTTTTAGCCAGCTTACCCTGAAGATCGGTTTTTCTGGCTCTTTAGGATTTATTTCAGTTATATACACACACACTGTACAAAAGGTAATTCTACCACAAAAAAAAGAAAAAAAATTATACACTGAATTAAAAAACATAAAACAAACTCATTTATAAAGACTTTCCTAATTAAATTGTTGATGAACAAATTAGACGAGCTATTAAAAATATAAACATAACTCAAAAATACTTCCTCAAATAACCCAAAACATATTAATTTACTACACCACAATCAAGATGAAAAAATCCTTTTAAAAAAAACCATAAATACTAAATATATCCCCCCACTGACCCCAGTAAAAAAAAAAAATGGAACTAATTATATAATATACTAAATTTAATACAACCATCTTAATCATTCGCAATAACTCTTCTCTGTCAACTTATGTTTTGCAAAAGACCAACATTGTATAATAGTTTAAATGTCCTTTGAAAGATTGTATCTCTGACAAAAGAGTAAATATATATGTTGATTTCACAACAACATTATCGAGGAGGCTTACATTGCACATGGCAGGTTTAGGTTTCATAGCCTAACATTTAAAGGAACATTCCTGTCCACATTCATGATTTAGAGAAATAGTAATTGGCAATTTAAGTATACTCCACCATGAAAATAAAAAAAACAAACTTCAAATTCTTGAAAAGAAAATTACAGCCAACATTGAATAGGATTAATTATGAGTATAACAGCAATATTCTAAAATACTTAAATTGTAATTTTTTTTTTTTAATTTTTATAAATATAAATTATCTCCATTGATAATGTTAATTTTTTTTTTTTTTTTAATCAACAGAGTGCATTTACAAAAACCATTAGTTTTTGTCTGACCCAAGATTATCTTCAAGGGTGAATTGCTGAGATTGAAAGTACTTGGGAAAATAAAAGGCATGAGGAAAAACTATGGCACCTGTCTTAATGTGTTTAATGGCAACATTAAGAAATTGATCTGTTAATTTGAAAGGATTAAAATGAAAATAGACATAATATGTATAGATTATTCAATCAAACATGCTCGAATGAAGATAGATAGATATATATATATATATATATATATATATATATATATATAAAAAGTGATGGGACGATACCAATATTTTTATTTTCAATACAATTCCTGATACTTTTCTAAATTTTCAATTCCAATACGTATAATGATTAAAATTCATAATTTTCAAGCCCTAAAGTTGGTTTGGGGAAATTTAATGAACAAAGTACATTTATTAATAATACATTTAGTAGAAAAATGAATACAAAATCTTATGAAATAAAATGTGATATCCTTTTTATTTAAAATATTGGGTAAGAGTTTAAACAATAAAAAGAACAATTTCTTTACATAAATCACTTATGTTAGCTTCACATTTACATATTGCTTTACTTTGGTTATCTTCAGATACATTAAAAAACTTCCAAACTACACATTTCTGCTTGGCATTGGATACATTTGCCATAATTGGGGTCTGAAAATAGTAAATATCAGATAAAATGGGAACAACTGTAAATGTGTAGGTTTTGCAGGGGATCAATTTTTTTCAGTTATTTATTAGATGAGATTTTATTAATTTTACTTTTAAAATATCAAAACAAATCATGTTAAAAGTAGAAAATCTACAGCCTAATCACACCAGATAAAAATACTCATTTTTAATTTTTTTTTTTATAACTTCTACTTATAAAATTTGCATCTTGTTTGGCTCCAAGGAAGAATAAATGAGAAAAAAAAAGTTCAAAATATTTAAAATGCCATAATTTAGCACAAGAAAATTCAGTTATGCCAAAGAAAAATATTAGTAAGATAAAATTAAAAATCCAATTTTTCATGGAAATTAAATTTTAGGTTTTTTCAGTACAAATATCTGTGTGAAAAGGCTTTTTTTCAGGAAACTTCAAATAAAAGTTTGTTTATTTTTTAAGTAAATAAAAGATGAAAATCCGTTTCAAAAGACATGAATTTTGTAGAAACAAATTTAAGTTTCTTAAAAAGAATGTTTACTTTTTTAAGTCTTGGTTATTGTTTTTTTTTAAGTCTTTGTTATTTTGTTTGTCATATCCTACATTAAGAAAAATAAATCTTCTTTTCAATAACCGAGGCTAAAAATGATTTTATGGATTAAAACTATCATAAAAACAAATTATTGTAATTTAAAAAAAGAAAAAAAAATCTATAGAATTTCCGCCAATATCACCACAAGGACAATTTTGACATTTTTTTTAAATTTTTATGTGATTTAATCAAATGTGATTTTTTTATGGAATTTCATTTTTTCATTTTTTTTTTTTTTTAAATCATCTTAAAAAGAACAACATGAATTCATTTTGTGTTTATATATCATTTTGATTATAATTATTAAATTAATAATTTATGGGTGAATTAACAATGTTTAAAAATAAAAGTTTTATTTTGGACTGAAACAGACTTTAAACTAGCAAACTTTATGGAAACTTCGAGAACTGAGTAGAAACTTGCACATTTCATTTTTTTTTTTTTTTTTTATTACACAAAAAACTTTTAAAATAAATTTACATCATACTTAATTTAGGTGTTATTATGATCTATAGATTTTAATTTTACTGATAGTTAAATAAATCAGTAAATACATCTTTTTATCATTAATACCAGAAATGGAAAAGTAAGTTAAAAAAAAAAAAAAAGAATTGATTTTGGATTTGGGAATTAAGTTAAAATTCTCTAATTACAATGCTGATATCCCCAAAAGTTCTGATGTTTCCAATTCAATTATTCGTCCCATCACTAATATATATATATATATATATATATATATATATATATATATATATATATATATATAAAAAAGAAAAGTGAACATTAAAGCCAACACCCAGTAGTGACATTCTGTTTCATGCTAAATGCAATCGTCAGGCCTGTCCTGAGAATTGCATTTAGCATGAAACATACTGTTGCCTCTAGGTGTAGACTTCAATATCCACCTTTATATTTACATATGCTCTATCCCTGATATTGAGCACCTTAACCTATAAATATAGTATACCTTAAAACTAGATTTTATATATATATATATACACATACCAGAAATGGAAAATTAAGTTTAAAAAAATAAAACCTGTGCTTTATTATGATAACTAATTATAAAACATGTGCTTTATTATGGTAACTTCCTGTGACCTAATTAGTAGGAAACACTCAGGCTAAAGAGAAAGAAAGACAAATGCCAGTAAGTCTTCAACAGTATCTATAACAAAAGAGAAAGCTTCGGTAATTGCAGTTAAGCATGACAAACAGATGCAACAGCAGCACCCATCAGCAGGCAGGTTAGGTTTAGAGCTCCAAGTTCTCCACTGAGAATTGTCCTACATTGGTTTATGAATTTGGTAACAGTAATTCTGAATTCAATTCTTGGATATTCAGACTCTGGGCAAAAGAGAGCAGTAATAAAAATGAAAACTAGATGATATATCCCTAGACATGGGCAGTCTACCTCCATAGATTAAATAATAGGTTTAGTTCGAAATTCCCTGTAGGTTACCTCGATCAATATACATCTGATGAAGGTGGGGTTTAAAATGGTCGAAATGTGATAAAGATGAGAACAACAGCCCAGATGTAAATAGTATAAACAATTTCAACTCCTTATCTCAGAAATTCAAACAGAAATGAAACTATTTTGTTAATTACTATCTCACAACACTTTATTCTCTTCTCTTTTGGAATTTGCTTTAGAATTTTTTTTTTTTTTTAAAGGAAAAAGGGAATACAGGTGCAATTCCTGTTTGGAGGTAGATCATTCTTTAGGACTTTCAATCTCTAGGCTAGTTGACATTAATTTCACTGTTTAGAATAACAGGAACATCAACTGAAATAAGAACTTGCTAAAAGGTACTGTTTATAGTAAGAAGCAACACACACCTGTATATAAATCAAATATCTTTGTATAAACATAAGTACTTGATATATTAATAGAAAGAGAGGTAAAAGTTTTGTCTGCTTTAACTATTTTAAATAAAATTAAAATATTTCTGTTAAGACTTCTTTAAAGACATATAAAACTTGAGGGGGGCCTACACTGCAGTCTATATTAATCTAAATGATAATCTGATCCTGCTTGTAGGACAAGCTACCAGCTGTGGTGAATTGGAGATAATAAGCTTCTTGAAAGTGAATAGGACAAACAATACATAGGTTTGCATGAACCCCGAACAGTGGTGGCCAGAGTTTGTCATTTTTAGTCCTAGAGGTTGTTGAACAACAAAGACTTTGTCATGCTGTTCTACTCCTTTGCACAAGGTCAATGCCATCACTTCCATGGAGGTGTTGTTGGACAGGGTTGGCCAAGCCCTAGATCAAGGGGATGGTTGTACATGCCACAGCAGTAGCTAGCCAAGCAATTTTGTTTTCATATTGATCTCAATATATTGCTTTCTAGCTTATCTGATTTGAAGTATGGATATAATTTTCACTATTTACATTATTCAGACTATTGTCCTTATCTTTGCCACCATATGTTTCAGCCGTTGTATGCTCCAGCCTTCTTCAGGTGGTTGGAATGTCGAACTGAACCCCTTATTTTGCTCGCTGGCAACAAAGATAAGGACAATAGTCTGAATAATGTAAATAGTGTACATAATACCTCATCTCAGAAATATAGGTAGATATAATTTTCACTATTTTACATCTTGTTATGAACTTCTTTGTGCAGAGTTAATGCCATCCACTTTCATTGAGGGGCTGGACATAGAGATCAAGCCCTAGATGAACGAGGCATTGTATTTATTGAAACTGTCATTCAAACCTTCAGTTGTTATTAAGATATTTTGGCAGCCATATTTCAGTTTTTCTTTTTGGTTAATAGGGGACTTAGCTGATTATTATGCTATTTGTGATGCTCTTCAGGATGGTAGAGTAGCAGGACCCATGCAAAGGTCTTGTACCCCCCCCAAAACATACACACACGAATCTTTGATACAGGGCCCCCCACTCTACGACATCTCAATTTTCATAAGATAGTTGGTTTGGTTGATTTTATTTAGCGGCATATCTACCTCTATAGGTTATTTAATGCCAAAATCTAAATATTTTGAACACAATTGTATGCCTTCAACTACTCATAGCTGGGTCCCTAACAAGTGTTACCACACCTTCATAAGGTAGTATTCATATAAAATACACATTTTATTGTAACCTAATTATGTACAATAATGGATCATATGCAATATAGGTGAACAAGTCAACTAGAAAAATTGAAAAATAAATACAAATTAGAGCCATGTCATAATAGATCATTCCTTCTTTTGCGGCAATTTTTAACATCAACTTGAGTTTGTTCTTGTTAAAAAGATGAATAATTTTAACACTTTCAAAATTATGAATGAAGAAAATAGTGAATTTTATAAATGGAGTTGGTTATTTATGTGTGTGTGCAGGGACAGTGCAAGAGTGTCATCCCCCCACCCATCTATGATATGCCCCTCTCCCCAATCTTCATAAGGTTGCATTCATATAAAATACAAATGTTATTGTAGTCTAATTATGTACAATAATGGATCATATTTAATATAGGTGAAAAATTCAACTAGAAAAATTGAAAATAAATACAATGTATATAAATACGAATTAGAGACATGTCATAATAGATCATTCCATCTTAAATAAACCAACAGTGTTTTATGGTAATTTTTTAATAGCAACTTAAGATTTTTTGTTAAAAATGGGAATAATTTTTTATACATTCAACATTATGGATTAAAAAAAAATAGTGAATTTCATACAGTGATTTTTTTAAGCAAAACAAATTCATGGATTTGGATAAAAAAAAACTAAAAAAACCCAGAATGACGTCAAAATCCACAAAAATTTTTCATCTTTTAATAGTCAGTTGTGCTTAGTTTAATTTGTAACATAAATGTAAGTAGAAAAAAAAAGCAAATTTTGATAAGGTAGCAAGGGTCACTAAGCACTGCTTGGGGGCCCCAATCAAGTTTTAACACCTCCCTGGTCAGTGCACTTCTGGTGTAATGCGCACTGGCACTGAGTAACAGCATTGCAGGTACAAAAAGTAGCAAATTAGTTAATCTTCTATGTGCCATGTCCCTTCATGATGTGTGCGATTATGGCTCTCCACAATCTCCTATTTTTTGTAGCTCTAAGTTTTGTCTTTTTGTTATTTCTCTGAATCCCTGTTCTCCCAGACATTTACACAAGCCTGTTAGGTAGATTACTCACTGCTTTTCTCTGTCCTTTTTGCCTTCAATATGCCCTGTGAGTTTCAGATTCTCCTGGCCCTCTTTTCTCATTATGTATCCTAGAAATTCCAACTGCCTTTATGATTTTAAGTGTAAGCATCTTTTTGGTTTCCATGAGAACATTGGACATCTGAAAATGACTAGAAAGTTGACTTGGATTGTATTATTATGAAAAACATTTCAGCCATAATGACCACAGACAAGAACAATAGAACTTGACTAAATCCTAATATAATGAAACGAAAATTTGTTAAGCATGTCTTCTGACTTTTCAAGATTGATTTTTTTTTTTTATTATAACAGAGAGGGGTTTAAATACCAAAAAGCAATGCTCCATTTTTTTTTTTTTTTTGCATTGAAACTCTTTATAAATATTTCCTATATTCAATATTTTTTTCTCAACAGCCGTTAAAATACATACTCTTTTTAATCTGCCATGAAAATATATGAGGTCTTATATCACTGAAATATATTTTGCTGTGTTTTTACAAAGATGTTCTCAGTCAATGCCATTAATATTCATGCAGTTTTTCAAGGATTTGCTTTAATTTTTGTGAAATTCTTGGCAACCTTGGACCTTCATGCCCACAAAAAAATGGCATTTCAAGAGGATGGTGTTCTCTTTGACACTGCTATTATTTTAACTACCATCACTCATCAGCAATGTTTGTGTTTTATTACAATTCTAAACATCACTTTTTAAAACAATAAACATGACAAAAGTAAATTTATACTTTATTTTGTTCTTGAGAATTTACAAAAATATTAAGCACTATTCTTGAAAAGAAACAATCTAATAATTTTATGTTCACAGCATTCTAAAAACTAATAAAATTGTATAAAAAGAAGTAATGCAATGTAATATTTACCATTTACCAATGTATAAAGAACTAAACATGAAAACAATTTTTCTTCATAAATTTATAAACATTTACTAAATTAAAATATGTGAACTATAAAGAAATTCTTATTGTTTACCATTTTATAAAGTTTGAATCAGTTAATAATTAGCTGATATTTTGCCAACCATTCCAATAAACAATCTAATAAACAAATAGTGTTTATTATTTTTGTTGTCAATTCTCAAGAATAAAGAAAATGTATAAATTCCCTTTCATGTGTTTAGGTTTTATTAAAATTCTAATCATTGCTTTTTAAAACAAGCATTACTGAGGACTGAAGGTAGTTAAAATAATAGCAGTTTCAAGGAAAAAAATCCTTTTGACACATCATTTTGTGGGCACAAAGGTTCAAGATTGTTAAATTCTCTTTCAAGAACAAATGGAAGGAAAATCTTTGGACATTTCCTTCATTGTAAGTCTACGATGAAGACTTGCAGAATCAGCTATTTGTTTTGTTTTTTTTTCAAAGGTTTTCTTTTGACATATTTTTCTTTATCTGCTTTTTCAGCTGTACTCAATGTTATTTATTTATTCCTTCAAACACTTTTTAAATCAAAGTGAATAATTTTTTATTGCTTAGAATTCTATTATTGATAATATTCAAGAAAAAATATAACAAAAATTATACATATACTGTATATTTTGGCAACAGTCACTCTTTAATATATGTTTACTTGAACAAGACTGAAAAGGTAACTGACACTTATTGTAGTAATATAACAAATAAATAATCCTTGAAAATGGCTAATAGTTTGACCAAATGTGCTTGGAATCAAACTTTTGGACAATTTTTACTCAAAGTCCAGAAAGGAAGACACTTGTAATCATATAAGAAAAACATAAAAAGAACTAAAGTACTTTGACAGTCTTGTTCAATGAAACATGTATATATTAGTAATAACACAAATCAATAAAGCCTAACATAAAATGTATGATTACTAGAATTGAATGCATTTAAAGATGACCAAATAAATAAATTCTGTAAATAAAGTACAAGAAAAAATAGAGCAACAATAGTCAACAGATGAAGATCAAAGGACTTATCTATGTTTGAAACTCAAAATTGATCACAGGATAAGTCCTTTAAACTTTTCTTCATCTGTTGACTAATATATTTATTATGTATTATACTACATACAGTAAAACCTAAATTTAAGGACTAATTAGGGTTGGGGGGGGCGGTCCTTAAATCTGATAAATCCCTCATTTCATAAAGAAAAATCCAATTTTATAGATCACCAAATTTAATAAACATCATTTTGTTAGATCCAAGACAGCATGCAAATAATTAATGGTACACTAAACTGTATAAAAATATCAAATTAAACAATCATAATTTTCTTTGCTCATATTGGGAGGATTTTGGGAAGTGGTGCTGTAGGTGCAACCTTGGCTACTCATTAAACAATGTTGAGATGGATCACTTTCTCTCACACACACACACAGTTGCCAAGTTGGGTTTGTTACTTATAGTGAAAACTGTTTTTACAAATAACTGAAATTGGCAAGATTTTTAATTTCCAACTATATAGCTAAGTTTAACATGTACTTAAGCAACTTAACATGGATTCCAATGATTTGTTCTAACATTTATAAAACTTTGTTCAGTAAAAATAAAAAATCAGTTTATCATGGCCCATGTGATCCACAAGTGGTTCCTTAAATCAAAGGACATTAATCATGGATTTACTGTAATACATATACATACACACAAATATACATACATATGCAACCCAAAAATATATATATATATATATATATATATATATATATATATATATATATATGTGTTGTGTGTGTGTGTGTGTAAAATATATAAAAAATGGGAAAACTCGTTGTTAGGTAAATAATCCAAAGTTCTTTAGTATTTTTTGTTATTATTTTAAAAAAAATACTGCTGAATACAAAAGTAGAGCATAAATATAATTATTTATTTAAAAATATGATTCAACACTACATAAGAGTTCTCATGTTTCAAAACAATAAAAAACTTCAATTCAATTATTTGAATTAAATTGAATTAAAGTACCAAGCATCTGTTCCATCTTCAAGCAAAATCTTTTTTTTTTTTGGAATGATTCTTTAATTTCCTGAAATTACGAGATAAAATTTTAAGAGAAATTTCAGGAATAAGTTATTCAAAAAAAAAATTTTGAAGATGGAATGAGAGCTTAGTTCAATTTTAATTCATTGCCAAACGTGTAAATAAATAATTAAATTGAATTTTTAATTTTGTCTTGAAAAAGAACAACAACTTATTTTATTTGGAATCATATTTTAAATAAATAATTATTTATATATATATATATATATATATATATATATATATCAGATAGGGAAAACTATGCTACAAAAAATGGAAAAAAAATCTTTTGGGTGACATTTTGTTGTTTAGGTGTTCAGACTAATTCTTTCATCTGATGAAGTTCTAAAAGATGAAATGCATGACACAAAAACATTTCCACTGTCAGTTTTTCCTATATAATTTTTAAATGTTATAATAATTTAGTTCAATTAAAATGTCTGTATTTTGAATATCGGTAAAGAAGTTAGATTCTTTCTTTAAAAGGTTTTGCTGACCTAATAGATGCTTTCTTCATTTTCCTCCATTTGGTATGTCATAAGGCAAGCTTTAGCAAATAATAACAATTCTATGAACCTTGTAAAATAGCTTTTGGTAACTGTGTCAAGAAATTTCAGTCACTCTTTCCTTCTCTGATAAAGTGTTAATATCCATGTAAATAACAGGAATATACAGTTGACTTCGTCAGTAGAGAATTACCAAAGGGAAGATATTTAAATGGTAGTAATATTATCTTAACATTCAGCATTTATTGACTGAGCAGACTGCTACTTTTGGTTGAAATTTACATTTATCCCACGTTTCCTGTTTAGGTTAGGGTTTCCTGTTTTTTCTAAAGTTTTCATTCTTATTCACTCCCTGCATTCTTTTTCACTCCCTGTAGCCTCTTGCATCTTCTTGGCATTATTGCCTTACTTGGAATGAATTGATTTTTTTTTTAATCTTTCTTATAAAACAATTTTTCAAGAAAATAGGTCTCTCAAGTCCAGTATTGATGGAGATTTCCTTCCTTTTTGTTTAAACTTGTATGGAATATCATCTATATTATGTCATTTTCTCTTCATGTTATATGTACTAATTGTTTTAGTCGTTGCTACTGTTCAAAGTCCTCAGGTGATGTGGTTTTTATTGTTACAGTTCTTTGTGATTCTGTAGCACCAGTCCACAAGGTTCAATGAAGTATAGTCTTCACCAAGACTCCTACTGCTTCACTTATTCAAAGCCATTTTTAAATATTGGTCTTAGAAAGCAGTTGTATACAGCTGACAGTTTAGATATTTCTGAATGGGTTTGACACCATCCATGGTATCCATAAGAAAGTCTCAATCTGACAAAGCTATTTAAAAATATGACTCAAGGTTTCAGGTTTTGTAGCAATTTGCAGTATTGGGCAAAACTACCCTGAGCATAACCTATTTTATATTCATTTTCCTTATCTCCTACTAAATTTGTTATAAATGATCCATACACTAGGTATTTGAAGTGTTTGGTATTTACTAAATCCACATCATTTAGGGTTTGTGTCATCAATACTTTCATTCCAATTCCACATCAGAGATTCTATTTTGCAACTGTTTATTTTGAGTCCTATTTCTTAGAACACTTGGTAGAAGATATCTTCAGGTGCCATCACTGCTTTCATTCCAATTCCAGATCATAGATTTTGTTTTACAAAGGTTTATCATGAGTCCTATTTCTTGGAACACCTGGTAGAGGATGTTTTCATTTTAATGATGAATTCAGTGTAGATGCCATCACTGCTTTCATTCCAATTCCAGATCATAGATTCTGTTTTACAAAGGTTTATCATGAGTCCTATTTCTTGGAACACATGGTAGAGGATTTTCTGTTCAAGATCATTCCTATCCCAACTATGAATACCTATATCAGCAGCATCTCCCAATCTTCATCAGTACATTGGCCTCTGGTGAGAAAGCAGGGTCATTGACTTTTATTGGTAGATTCATTTGGGACATGGTCGGAATAAAGGATCAATGCCCGTCTCTTCACACCTGTGTTTATTGTCAGTATTGTTACCTCACTGATATGAGCACAATGAAAGGTAAAATAAATGATGTTGCTATTATTAATAGAGAGACTGTAACTGTCTGATATTATATCACATGTCCAGAAATAAACTCATGTCTTCCTGTCATCAGTTTAACCTGATGCTTTTTTTTCTCTCCATAGATTGGAACTATTTTGTCCAAATATATTTTTGTGATTTCAAAAACACTTGAAAATTTTCCAACATATTTTTGTGAAATTTTCACTTTGCAAAATTACAATTTACAATTAGTGTTTAAATATTTGGAAAAAATGGTTAGAGTTTAAATTGGTGTCAGGACATGGGCCAAGTGACGTTTCTCCACAACTTCCTATCTTGTGTTGTTTTCATCACCTTTCTTTGTCATGCCATCCATTTCCTTTTATTATTTATCGAAAAAATGTTTTTTGTAAAACAATAGTGTTCTTGATATGTCGTACTTAGAAAAGCAATTAAAAGCTTTTCTAATTAAATAATGTCATAGTTTTATTGCATTTTTTATTTTACAATTCAGAACAGATTTTCAGTAAATGCTTTTTTCTGTTTTACAAAAACAAATTGAAGATTTAAATTCTCCAAATTCTGTTTTTAAGTAATATAAATACAAAAACTCTGGCATTTTAATTTATTGAAATTTCATAACATTAAGTAAGGGTAACAGGTGTAAAAAAAAATAAAATTTTTTTTATCAAAATTTACGAAAAAAAACAAACTTAAAAACATAATTCCATTCATTTGTGAATAAGTCCTGAAAATTTCATTAAAATCTGACAATTACTTCATTTATGCAAGAATTTCCAAAACAATATCTTTTTTACTACATAAGATGCTAAATTTCTCCCACAAATCTTTGGCCCAAGTGCTAACAAAGAAAAGAATGTGCTAGAAATGATTAAAATATTTAATAAAATAATAAAAAAAAAAAATTACTTTGGCCTCACCTCTTAATGATAACAAACATTTTGACAATAAAACTTTATTTTTATCAAGTTTAGGGACCTTTCTTCATCGTGGTATGCTCTTTTTAGTGAATTAGAGGATGTACCTTATATATATATATATATATATATATATATATAAGCAATAATACAACTCGAATAAAATAAAAAAAAATTGATAGAATTTAATTACTTTTTAGACTAGCAGAACTCCTACCAAAAATGCTCAATAGATTGATAATCTCTATCTATAAAAGGCAGGATGTGTGTGTGTAACGAATGCACAGCCGCAATTTTCGACGGATTTCCACCAAAATTTACATGCACATGCTACATGTTAGCGGGAAGGCCAAGATCGACTTTGCATTTCCCAACTCCCATTGATAGTGGAAATAATCAATTTTTTTCATGCTTCTACAGCAGTTTTAATGTAGTTTGTGGCCATTTTCTACTGGCAGGAAGATTCTATTGGCCAGCAGGAAGAGAGCCAACAGCCAACACAAATGTTAATGTTAGCATGGATAATGCAAAAAAAATCGATAGCTGCATTCAACAAGTGGGGAAAAATTTAAATCTGCATGGCACTTTAATCCAATTGGCTTATTTGCTTGCTTAAACTCAACATTGATTCTGATTCCACAGAACTGGGTTGGGTATGAAAAAGTATTTGTTGTTAACATTCTTTTTTCATTCGGTTTTTCCAGTTACGAGTCCTTTTTTAAAGCTGATTGTTTTGTGATCATTTTGTTTAGTTATTTTTTTATAACAGATTTAATATTTAGTATAGAGCTTAGAAAAAATTTGCAGTGTGTGATAGGCAAGAAGTAAGGCATGTAGCAACATCAGCACAGCAAAGGGCAAAAATATTTTAAGTCAAGTGATAGCAATTGCTGTATGAGTCATACGATTTTTGAATCAAGCACGGGCAACGCCAGGCCATGATGGTAGTATTCTATAAATCAATAATCATTCAATGAACTTATCACACTGGCCAACACTAAAGTTTCATGCCAAAATCTCATTTTGAAATGAAGCTCTGGAGTCAGTTAACAAGGTAAATCCATTGAATTTTTGGTTTATTAAATATTATTATTATTATAATTCATTTATCTAAACTTCAAGTTTTCTGGATACCTTTCTTCAGCAGAGGTCTTACTGATTTAAAGTTATAGACATACTGTATTTTTCTGGGTTTTTTTTTTGTGGGGGGGTTCTGCTAACAAAAACGAAAATTTTCTGACATAAGATATTTTTAAACTAATTCTCAAAATAATGTAAGGTAAAATTTTGAATTTATTCAGTCATAATTTTAAATAGAAAATATTTTTACAGGAGTACAAAATTTTATTAAAGCAGTAAAAAGTGACAAGAAAAATTTAAAAAAAAAAAGGTAAAAAAATATTACTACAGACTGGTAATAGTGAAATGCAAAATGATTACCAAAACATACAGCCAGCTCAACTAGTTTATAATCAGCTAAATTTTAGACTGAAAAAAAAAAATATATGACATTTATAAAAATCAACACACACATATAAAAACATATTTATATATATATATATATATATATATATATAAAACACCAATTGGTAAGTAGTAGGGATAATTCTAAGGAGGACATTAATTCAATGAAAGTAACAAAGCAATATAATAAGTAAAGACAATCCTTAAAAATCCACTTTGGTTATAATTTATTTCATGAATATATTCAAGTACTCATCTCTTCTGACTAAAGTTTTTTTTTTTTTAGAAATTAAATCAATTTGTCCAGATAAAAGGAAAAGGGTGAGGAAAGAAAAAGGAGAAGGAAAAAATTTTATATTAAAAGAGGAAGAAAGAAAAAGAAAAATTTCCATATAAGATTTTTTTTTTTTTAAATTTTAATTTTAAAAAAATATTGGAAATCAGAAGAATTCAATCAATCCAAAGTAATTAAAGGAAAAAAATTAAAAAGAAGAATTAAATATGGGCCAACAGGTTGTCCTAGAAATAAATTTTTCCTTGATTAACCGATTTCATTTAAAAAAAAACAAAAATACTTTGAACAGATGAATATATTTATGAAATAAATTATAACCGAAATGGATTTTTAAGGATTGTCTTTTATTTATATATATATATATACACACACATGCACAACATATATACTCTCTTATCATGCAACCTCTGAAGACCTAATTTTGAAGCTAATTTGACTACAGTAAATGAATATATAGTTTGGTCAATGGCATAGCCAGGGCCAGCAGTACATATGCTAATTTTATACCTCATGTATGATGCGACCCTCTTAAAATTACCTTCAAATTTAAGTCTTCAAAAAGTTCATGATACTTCAACATTATATATGGTATATAAAAAAAATGTAACTTTTATAGGCTAATTACCTTTAAGGTTATTATCTACTCCTGCTTACAAAGAGATAGCTGGTAGGTCAATGTAAATCTAGAGGTTCTCAGGTTTTCTACTGACATGAAATAAAGCAATTGAATCAATTGCCAGGTCTACTGTTAAGCAGGTTGGTTCACTCTGTCATGCCAGACAATTTTTCTCATCAGAATCCATCTCACACATTTATAAATCTACCATTCATCAGTGCATTGAATATTGCTGCCATATCTGGTCTGGCACTGAATTTTGTCAAGAATCTTGAGATATATAACCAAAGAAGAGTCTGTAATGTTACTGGTCCTGACCTGGCATCTTAACTTCAGTCATTTTCTCACCAATGTGACATGATGGCTTCCCTCTGTTTTTTTTTTATAAATATTTCCATCACAATTTGTTCTGATGATCTCTCCTTCGTACCTCAACTGCATGAATTTAAGCATACTACTTGATTGCTTACTAGGTTTCATCTTTGGACTGTTGAAATAGATGTAACTGTAATTTCTAATAGTTTTTATCACACTTCTCACCTGTGGAGCCCTCTTCTGGTTCATGGCTTCCCTGCCACCTACAATCTTCAAAAATTTAAATGCAATGTCAATCGCCATCACCTATCTTCTTCTTGAATCCTGTTCTTTTCAATTTTTTCCCCTAATATTAAAAGACAAGTGGTAATAAACTAGGGCTCAAAATTTATAATAAAAGTATAGATATATATATATATATATATATATATATATATATATTATATATATATATATATGAGTTACTATGCACATTTTTGTCCTCATTTTTTGCTCTGATGAGATAAAAAGTGTCATACTAAATAGTGAAGAACAAAATATTATTTAATTGTGTGTGTGTGTATATATATATATATATATATATATATATATATATATATATATATATATATATATATATTTATAAAAAGAAATATAATTTTTATTTTTATATATTTTGACCTGATAAATTTGTCTAGCCTGAAACAGTGTTACATTTTATCTATTGACTATTAATTTCATTTTATATATATATATATATATATATAAAAAAAATTTAATATTTATTGTGTTTGTATATATATATATATATATATATATATATATATATATATATTTGTAGTGTACAACTTAAACCATGAAACTTTTAAGTTGTAAACATAAGTAAATGTATATTTATTAATATAAATTTTAGTGATCAATGTGGTTAGGCAGAGCTATTTTATTTAAACCTTAAATTAAGTAAATATTTGTTTTTCTTTCCTGTTTATGAACACCAAAATATATACAGTTTTAAAATGTAATTATTTGGTTTTATGCATATATATATATATATATATATATATATATATATATATATATATTAATAATTTTAAATTCCTTTTATTACTTAAATATTTTCTTTTTGGGAAGGGTTGAAATGATTCAAAATTTTTTTAATCATTTTACCTCAAGCAAAGCAATAATGCCACTAAGATGCAAAGAGTTACTGGGAGTGAAAGAAAATGAGAAACTTTAGAAGGAAGTGAAAACAAGGGATAAACTTCAACTCTTATTCAAAAAACAAGGAAGAAGTGTGAACTGGGCAATAGACAAACCTATCTACTCCTATTTTTAAAAAGAATTTTCTTTTTTTAGTAAATGAAATTTAGTAGTGTAGACAAAAATTAGAAGTATAGGGTTAACAGCATGTGCAATTGAAGTGCATGTATTCCAGTCATTTTTTTAATTATATAACTGCTGTTCCTTAATAAATTTTAAGTACTATATATTTCCGCATATAAGACGACCTTTAAATCCTAAAATTCACCCTTAAAAATTGGTGGTTGTCTTAGACTACAATTCTTACAAAAGAAACCTTAAATTCTGAATGATGTTTGTCAGTAAGGCTAACCTCAGCACAATAACCAATAACATAGATAAACTGATAATAAAAGTAATAAAAACATTTCTACCTTACTGGCATAACTTTATAATAAATTGCCTGTTCGAAAAATAATTCCATATCAATGAAATCAACCTGTATCCATGCAAGATCAGCTGAGAAAATATAAACATTAAATTATGATTGCATTCACAGCAACATTTATTTTTCGCTAAACTTTCAATAACCATCAAGGTCATAATTATGGTAGTAATAAAATTTAGAATGGATGATAAAATGTTGATGAATCGTAAACAAAAAAATGGTTTCCCTTTTCAATGACATGTGTTTGAAAAACATGATATAAAATCAGTTTTGTTATTTTGTTTATTTTGAATGTCTAATGATACAGTAAGTAACATTTCCAATAAAATTTTATATAATCAATAAGCAGTTGTCTTATACTAGAGGTATAGGATAAATTTATGAAAATTTGCTATATTTTGGACTTCGTCTTATTTAAAGGTCACCTTATACATGGAAATATCTGGTATGTATTTAGATTTTAACATTGTTTAAGTTGTGTTCTTCTAAAAAGTAAAAAAGGGAGGGGAAAACTAAACTACCATTCAGGACAGTTATTTTCCTTTTACAGTGTTGGTATTTGATTAAATTTTAATAGTAAATTCACAATATCTGATCCAATTTTTGATAAGTACCGAGGTGTTTCACGGGTAGCAAATCACTGATGTTCAAAATAGTTAATTTAGTGAAAGGTCTCCATTTATAACTCGCACATTTCTTTTTTTTATCTACATATTTAAAGTTATTTATGTCCAGATTGTATTATTTTTTAAAGAATAAACATTATTTTCATAAATAAGATGTTTTGAAATAATTCTATAAATGATGCAAGATCTTAAGATTAAATCTGGATTCATTCATTTAACCATTTTACCCCAAGCAAGGCAATAATGCCACTAAGACACTAATGGGAGTGAAAGAGAGTAAAAATAATTTAGGAACTGGAAACACAATCCTAAATAGGAAATAAGGGATAAACATCTACTCCTGTTCAAATGACGGGGAAGGAGTGTGAACTGTATAATAGGCAAACATATCTTCTATGGGTCGAGTTGAGAAAAAAAAAGTAAAATGAAATAGTGAATAAAATTTAAGAGTTCAGGCACAGATGTTAGGAGTACAGAAATGAAAGACTTTAGAAGGAACTGGAAACCCAATCCTAAACAGGAAACAAGGGATAAACCTCTACTCCTGTTCAAACAACGTGGAAGGAGTGTGAACTAGATGATAAATGAACTTATCTACTCCTATTGAAAAAAAATAAATAGAAATAAGTAAGATAATAAATTAAAAAACAAAAAATTAGTAAATGAAATTTCAGAGTTTAAGTGGAAATGTTTGAAGTATAAAGTTAAATTAAGTGTGTGATTAATGTGTGATTTAAAAGCATTCAACATTTTCTAAAGACTGGAAATATCAAATTTAATCTATTAGATTAGAATGAAAACTAAGATAAAAGCTTCAAAGATTTTTTGCTTTTTTTTTTTTTTAAATTTAACTTTTGCTTTCTTTTTTTTTTAAAAAATCGTTTCACTCCAAGCAAGGCAATAAAGACAAGAGTGTTAGAGAATATGAGAAAATTTACTATTAAAGAGGGAGGACAATAAAAGAACAACAATTAAGAAGACAAGATAATGATTGACATTACATTTAAATTTTTGAAGATCAAACTTGACTGGGAAGCAAGAAGCCAGAAAAGAGTTCCACAAGCAAGAAGTGTGAGAGAAAAAAAAAACTCTTAGCATAGAACTTACAGATTTTATGATTAGGTTTAAGCTAATATGGTTGTTGGGTTTCAAATCAAACCATTATTAACTCGTTTCTGTCAGAATAACTAGTTATTTACATCAATTACATGCAGATTAGTTTATGATTTTTTTTTAAAAATCATTTCACATAAACAAAAACTAAAAAAGGCGGGGGTAGTTTACTAAGTGTTATAAGAACATAAAAAAAATATACTATTAAAAAATGAACAATAAAAGAATAAGAATTAAGAAGACAGAAGATAAGAACTGACATTGCATTTAAATTTTTCAAGATCAAAAGGCAATAAAGCCACTAGGATGCAAAAGTGGTTACTGAGTGAAAACAAGAAGAAAAAAAAACTTTTAAGGATAGAGAACAATAAAAGAACAAGAATTAAGAAGACAGAAGATAACAACTGACATTGCATTTAAATTTTTGAAGGTCAAAATTGACTAAGAAGCAAGACTTTTAATTTTAGAAGGCATGTTAACTCATCATTTGGAATGGATATATATTGGTAAGATGTTGATCTGAGGTAATCTGTTCTCATTAAGTGATAATAGTTTCTCCTTAATTACTGAAATGACCAATGTAAAACATCAGTTACACTTAAATCAGAAGTTACAGGTTAATCAAATAGTAATTTTTCCCTTGAGTTTTATTAAACTAAATTTTAACATCAAATTCACATTACATTTGCAAATGTTTCCAACAAAAACCAAATTTTTCATTTCATATAAGCTGTTATTTTTCCTCAAATCTACATATTGTATTTGGTACCCACCTATATTGAGACTAATTTGGAAGGACGTTCTGCCTATTAGTTTCATAATTTACAAATTCAGACGTCAGTACGATGCTGACGATATAGGCAGAACAAGTCAAAGATGTGTACACCTGTTAAATAAGCCATTTGTATTTATAAACCTATGTACATGAATTTAATGAAGGTCAAAATGGAGTAAAAATAGTTTTAGTTAAAATCTTTGGGTAGTTAGTCCATAGAAAAATCTGTAATTAAGGTTTTTAGTAGTTGGTCCACAATAAAAAGCTGTGGTTGAGAGCAGATTGATCATCAGCAAAGATTCACTGATTCTGCTATTGTTGATGATGACGATTAATTTGAAGTGTCTGACAGTACCCCCTCATTTTTGTTATGAATTGATTTTTAATATGTCCTCTTTTATTGCCATAAAACTTTTTTAATTTGATGTATTCACTATTTTCCTTATAGACAATAAAAATCAATTTTTATATATATATATATATATATATATATATATATATATATATATATATATATTGGTTTTACTACATTCAGATTTAACACACTCTCTCATAAACTTATCTGTCTCCTTTCTGATCTTAGTTCTACTAAACAACATTTCATAGAAAAACATAGCCATGTACATAATATTAGACAAATATTAGTTGATAACACAATAATATTCACACATACACACAGTAAAAAGAACCTTCAGATATTAGAGGCCATCTACATTAAAACAAAGCAACCCGCACTGAACAAAATTACATTTCAAACTAGTTACAACACATTTCATTTCATCTAGACATATGGTTCTGTTGTTAATATTTCGTTCTCTCATGTGGTATGACGTCATAGAACCACATTTTGAACTCACAACCTGTGTCTGCTATTCCGTGAACGTTATCTTCTATGCCAACATAACAAAATATTAGCTTTGATGGTGAATATCTTTGTTAAAATGTCTGTATAACCACTCTGAAGATGGCTCATGTGAGCCAAAAGCTTAGATCAAGGACCAACTTAATAAAAAAAATAATATCCAAATGTTGGACAATTTTTTTATCTTCATTTTCACCCAAAATTAAAGCAAACATATGAAAGCTCATGATCAGACATAACAGACATTCATTATATATATATATATATATATATATATAAATAAACTGGAGAACATTATTTGAAGGCTGAATAACAATTTATAGGAACAATTCATCACTATTTCCACTTACAAGATGCATAGATGATTTTATTGAGACACCATCACAAGATGGTTAGCTTTTTTAACCTTGGTTGGCGATATATCTGCACATTAGGTAAGGATTGGTGACTATGTTGCATATATTGTCTCCTGCTTACATTGTGTAGATCCGAATGTTACGTTATAGATTGCATCAATGATGGACAATTTCCTTTTTCTTATCTCACTTTATTATATGAAGGACAGTACTTGTAGCATTGTTCTCGGAGGTATTGAGAGAGATATGATGAAGAGAATACATGTCAAACTTTGGTCAGGGCTGGCTAGCTTCAGTGAGGAACAAGTATAGGAAACATGTCAACTCTAAATTCTTGTGGTCAACTCCAGGTCTACACACCTTTTTAATCTTACATAAAAACCTAAACAAAGGCAAGTCAACACTTTCAGAATTCCATGCTGACAGGGTTTTCTAACATTCATGCTACCACAACTATTGAAATTAAATATTAATTAAATAGGGATTTTGCTTTTTGAGTTTTGGCATTTGATTAAATTTTAATATTAAATTCACAATAACAGATTCAATTGTCTGCACAAAACTTTGGGGTAATCTGTGTGCATGAAAACATGACCATTCAAAACAGATGTGTATACTGTTAATTTTGTTAAAGGTTTCCAATTATAACTTACATATTTTCATTTTTTTTATGTTTTTTAATCTAAATTTCAAAATTTGTTTTTTTTTTTTAATTTATTAAATTTAATCTTTTTTAATTTTAAATCATTTTAAAAAATTTTAAATTATTTAAAAATTTTTTTTTTAAAATTTAAAAGTTTTAAATATTTAACAAGTTTAGAAAATACTTTTCTTAAAAATTAAACTTTGATTAAATATTTGCTATAACCAAGTATATTCCCCTTTCAGAAATTTGGCTTTATTTTTATTAAATAACACTTATCCCCAACCATCCCAAAAACACTTGTGGATCATTGGGTAGCAAGGTAACATGTTATAAATAAATGTAAAAAGTATGAAGTAAATATTTTAACCATTTCTTGTGTTTATACACGTTCGCATATTGACTCACAGCTGATAGCACATTATCTGGGACAAGTGAATTATCTTAATTGTGCTAATATTGTCATCTTTGTTAATCTAATACCTAAGTTTCAACCAATGCATTTCCCAGATTTCTAATCTCCCTGCTAGGAAGCCATTTTCTGCTTTAGCTACTTCCACATCTTCATTTCCTATAGATAAGTTCAAAGTTAGGTAAAAAAAAAACCCTGCTATAAACAGTGAACCGGTCAGTATCTGTAACGGTCATTTTAGTACTTCTGAAAAACGCTTATTTGAAATCTTATCTGGTTTAGGCATCATTTTTTCAGAGTTCTGATTGATTATTATTGTTATAGTGGAACACACCTATTCTATAGTTAATGGACTCTCCCATCTATAATAAGTAGGAGTAGTAAGAGTAACGAGAGAAGTTGGTCAGTCAGTCAATGCCGGACGGCCGTTAGTCGGATACTAAAGTATCAGCGACCACAACTAGATTTCTCTGCGTTATACCTATTATATCAAGTTCCTAATGTTTTGTACGTCGAACCTATTTTAGGACCGACTTAGTACAAATACAAGCCTCCACTGTGAAATCACTCTATAACACACTTGGCGACAAGGTATTCAGATTCATACGGTGGAAGAGAAAAAAAAATTCACACTCCATAACAATTATATAATTTATTTTTTATAAGCAACTAAGGATCATGACCGGGCTTGACATTGCTTAACTTCAGTAATCATACAAGACCCTGTAACTAAACTAGCTCTCTGATTTCCAATTCCAAACTGTTATCCATAAGCCACCCACACATCCAAGCTATCATCACCTGATATTCCCAAACAGTCACCCTTCTAGATACTGATCAGATTCGGTGTTGCTTAACTTCAATGATCATACGAGAACCTGTAACTAAACTAGGTTTCCAATTCCAAGCCATTATCCATTAGACCACCCACACATCCAAGCTTACAGCACCTGGTATTCCCAAACAGTCACCCATCTAGACACTGAGCAGGCTTGACATTGCTTAACTTCGATTATCATATGAGAACCTGTAACTAAACTAGTAGATTTCTTGAACAGTATAATATAACATTCAGAAACTCTTGGTTTAATTTAACCTTTTAACATTCAAGAAACCCGCCCCGTAAATATTGGCTTTCAAAGTCTGTTTGCATGACTTCCTGCGTTATTTGCAATGATGTTATCATATATTATAGTAGAGTATACATGGGACATGTTACAGCAGGTTGAACATTGAGAGCTGATATTTACAAGGTGGGTTGAATGCCGAAAGATTAACCCATACTTATGTCAATAGCAGAGTGGCTTACGATTTAGACAAACTTGAGTACAGTTGTTAATTAAAAAAAAAAAAATCTTGTATCTTTTTTCTTAATAACAGATCATCATTAAGAATGAACATCCCTATCAAACAGATGTTGATACAGACTTACTGGTCCCATATTTTACAGTTAGCCTCTCTTATTAATCCCCTGAATTCTCTAAGTTAACTACATAAATAACATATTTTTGTATAGATAAGCTTCTATTATCTATTAAACTAATGTTTTTAAAAGGTCTGAGTGTCGATGAAAAAAAAACAAAAAAATATTAATATTTTTTAAGTACAACTCCATTACAATGAAAATTCAGAAAATATTTACATAATAAATGTAATCCAGAACAGCATTCTTGTTTGTAACAACTGAATTCTAAAACCATTTTTGTGCTTTCTTCCTTCTTTAAACATCCAACAATGGAAACTTTTTGTTGTTGACTGATATAGTTTCTTTTGACTGGTTCAGTTATGATATGGTATTTTTTTTTTTTTTGTTTTAGACCTATCATGGTACACTGAGTGGACCACCTGCCTTTTTTTTTTTTTTTAAAAAAAAAAAAAAAAATTACTGCTTTTTACACTGCTATTTCAATTACCAACAAGCTCTTATATTTCACTGAATTTGGGAAAATATATCTATTTTTCTTTGGTAAGTTGCTAAGAGCCATGAGTGATCCCTATTTTTAGTTATACAAATACTCCATCAACTGTGCATTGGCTCTTTGCTTTCTTTTAAAGGTTTTATTTGAAAGTTAACATTATAATCAGGGTGATAACAAATATCAAAATGTCTATAGTTAGATATGAAATAAATTTTCGATAACATTATATAAGATTTTGATTCACAATCAGGTTATATATTTGTTTACGTTAGGATACGGAACTGAGCAAATATGTATATTTTGATAGTGTAAGAAATATTTGCATTTAAAGACACTATTCAACATTGCTTGATCATCAACACACTTTGTGGTCGAGAGGTTTAAAGCATGCTGAATCTAATGGATGCAAGTTTCAATCCTGCCAGAGAGCGCATATTTTTCTTGAATAAGATTTCTCAAATATTCAGATTGGTAGATGAAAATAAATATAGTTTAGTAAATAATAAATAATATTAAAAAGGAGAGCTATTAGCAGGCTGCTGATGGTAGCGGTACTCTTAAAAACTGCTGCTTTAAGTCAGCAATAAGTTTAATACAGGCTTCTAATAGAATAAAGAGCTTTTAAAAGAATGAACCACTACAAGAAGCATTAGTTTTACAACTTTTATTACACATTTTAGATAAATTTGAAGCAGTCTTATACAATGTGAAAATATCATAGCAGCAAAAGAGTTAATTGGAGTATGTTTTAAAAACCTCAAATTTTCTATACTACACTTTTTTATGAGAAAAAAAATTTACTTTTATTTCAATCAAACTAATTTTTGATTTTACGAAGAAACAACTTTTTGCATAATGTATTCAACTGTCAAATTTAGAAATGAGACCAAACAACATGAATGTTCTGTGGTCAGTTTCCTATTGGTTATACCAGTGTATTAACTACAGTCTAAATTTTGGGTATTTTTTGATAGGAGAAAATGAGTATTTTTTTTATAAACCAACAAATACAATCTGAATTCATATTCTGCAGCTAAGAAAGTCAGTTCACTGTGTCATGCTAGACAGTTTTTCTCACCTAGATCTGTCTTGCATTTTTATAAGTCTACCATTCATTCATGTATTGGATATTATTGCCACAACTGGTTTGGTGCTTCTGCTATATATCTAGAGATTCTTGACAAGAATCTTCAATGTTATTGGTCTTGACCTGGCATCTCGGCTTCAATCATTTCCCTGCCACCATAATGTAGCTTCCTTGACTTTTCTATAGATATTTTCATGGCAATTGTTCTGATAAGCTTTCCTCTTTGGTACTTTGATTTCACAAATTTAAGGGCAGTACTAGATTGGCAGGTAGGTCTTATTTTATTGTTCTCACTTGTGGAACTCTTCCAACTTCTTACTTTCCTGTCAGTTATGATTTTCAAAAATTTAAGTGCAACATCATCATCATCTGTAGCTTAGGATAATAAAAAAAAATACAGGATTCTTTCTCTCAGTATGGTTTTCTTGGTCTCCTTCAATCTCGGTACAATCTTGCATTCTTAGTGGATTTATTGCCTTGCTTGGAGTGAAATGATTAAATAAAAATAAGAAAATAAAGAACCTGAAAATTATAAGTGGGAAGCAATTGGATAAAGATAGAGAAAAGCACGAAAGGAAAGAAATAGAGAAAAGAGAAAGGACAGAGATGAAGAAAGAAAGACAGGCTTATAAAGTGACAATGAGTGAAAGATTGAATAGGATAGTGGTAATAGTGTCTTTTCATTTATAATCTGTAAATTGGCATGAATTTTTAGAAAAAGACCATGGAATGGTTTCTCATTGCCTTCTCCATAATTTGGAATTCAGTTTGCTTTCTCTTTGACTGGTCGCCATCGAGAGCGACCAGTCTACACTACTATTTAATACATAGCTGGTGAGAGAGAGAGAGAGAGAGAGAGAGAGAGACTCTGATTCATGCATTTCTCAAGTGTGTGTGTGTGTGTGTTGGTGGGGGTTGATAATTCCAGTAGGGAAGGTAGAGAGAAACTAAATAAGAAATAGATAAAACCCCTCTCCTGCAATCAGTTATTTTAGAAAAGGGACTGTGATCCTGTATGATATTTCTCTCTCTGGTATGAAATATAAAGGAGAAATATACTAACCCCTTAAGGCAAGACCGCAAGAACATCATAAAGCCATAACACCAGAGGAAATAGAAAAATCAGGTGTAGTTGACTATATATGGAGGGAAAAAGAGAGATCACAGTCCTCTGTGGGATGAGGTTGAAATAATAGACAAAGAACATCACTGGAAAATACAAAAACTTAAAGAATCAGCACATATGCTAGGCTACAAATATCTAAGTTGGCCAAGCATAGAAATGATTACTATATAGAAACCAGTAATACAGAGTGCTAGAGAAAAGCAATAATAACAAAAATTGCAATATGAACTCTGGTAAAAAAAAGAAAAAAAAAAATGGTTACCAAAACATTAAGTTTATAAGTCCCCAAAATACTGATGTCCTCAAGGACACATGGCCCAGAGGATAAAAGCATTGGTTGGATCCAGTGACTTGACTCAAAGTTGTGAGTTCAATACTGCAGTAGTGAAAAAGTTGAGTTAAAGGGAGAGAACTGAGACAGCTAGAAGAGGCATGTCATGTGGAACTAGAACAACTTATCCCAGTGGATTAAATAACAGGTTCAGTTTGAAATTTCAATCACCTGAAGAAGGCTGGAACATACAACGGCCAAAATGTCATGAATATGGTATCAAAGATGAGGGCAACAATCTGAACAATGTAAATTGTGTGTGTGTGTATATATATATATATATATATATATATATATATATATATATATATAGTCTAGTTTGGTAAAAAAAAAAGTCTACTGTATTTATCTCAGAGATATAAAGTGAGCATACCTGGATTTCTTGCTAGACCTCAAAATTCAGCTTAGTAATTTTGCAATTATAGTTTTAGCCTTTAATTATTGATGGAACTATTTATGATCAAGTAATCTCTGCTAGATTCAAAAAGACGAACTAACTTTCATCTTAGGTTTGGTTTAGTGTAGGGTGGTGATGAAGCTCCTTCAGAAACCAGATGGAAAAATAGATTACATCTCAGAATAATCCTTCATCAAAATATATACCTTATTTGATAGCATATCAAATGTACTTTTAAAAAAAAAAAAAAAATATAATCAAATGTATTTTTTGATTCTTAAATTTCTCTACTAACTGAATGCAAAAATGAGGGCTCCGCGAACCTTTAGCCAATATTTAGTTACTACTACTATAGATTTCTTGTGGTTCTTGAGACTTTCCTATTGAAATAAGGATTTATTTTTCCCTATTGAAATAAGGGCTTATTTTTTTTTAACTTACATTTGTCATCCACCATGATTTCTTAACATGAAAGAAAAAAAAAATCTAAGACCATTTCAAATTATTGTTTTCTATTATTTTCTACCTGTTGACTAAAATTCCTGATGATAAATGAAAAAAACCTTTTTCAGGTGTTTCTACAGAAACCTACCTCGCCAAGAAAATCATTTTATTTAAAAATTCTTTTCATATTACTATCAATTAAGCACTCCAGATCGTAAATATCAGAAAAGGTTTTTTATTTTTAATATTGAACATCTTAAGTGGGAAGGTAATTTGCTATGTAAATTGGTCCCCCACCCATGCAATCCAAAAGGAAGATACCCATGCCATGTGATAAAGCAGATTGTCTCTTACTTTACAAAAAATATAAATAATTTTAAGTTAAAATAAAAATAAAGCTAATATTTATTTAATGCCTTATTCTTACTTACCTTTTCCCTATCCATCAAAATAATGTTGTGATAGCAACAACAATAGTCAAATATAAACAGTGTAAGGGAATTTAGATAGAATTTCTTAATTACCTTTTCCCATTATTATTATTATTATTATTATTATAATTACTATTAATTTTGCTTTGTGTAGTAAAATTTGAAAGGTAAGGCTGATGCAAGGGTCCTTTGCCCCCTACCAAATCTATGATACATCCCTCTTACCCACATCTCAATTTTCATAAGATAGTTGGTTTGGTTGATTTTATTTAGCGGCATATCTACCTCTATAGGTTATTTAATGCCGAAATCTAAATATTTTGAACACAATTGTATGCTTTCAACTACAGATTAAATGTACTGTTGGTCATTTTACTTTAAATAGATATTGTTGGTAATTTTACTATAAAAATATATTTTTATACTTTCATAATGTTTGTTTTGTTTGGAAGTTCACTATTTACCCATAGCTGGGTCCCTAACAAGTGTTACCACTCCTTCATAAGGTAGTATTCATATAAAATACACATTTTATTGTAACCTAATTATGTACAATAATGGATCATATGCAATACAGGTGAACAATTCAACTAGAAAAATTGAAAATAAATACAAATTAGAGCCATGTCATAATAGATCATTCCTTAAATAAATTAACACTGTTTTGCGGCAATTTTTAACATCAACTTGAGTTTGTTCTTGTTAAAAAGATGAATAATTTTAACACTTTCAAAATTATGAATGAAAAAATAGTGAATTTTATATATATGGAGTTGGTTATTTACATGTGTGTGTGTGCAGGGACAGTGCAAGAGTGTCATTAACCCCCACCCCACCCATCTATGATATACCCCTCTCCCCAATCTAATATCTCAATTTTCATAAGGTTGCATTCATATAAAA
Source organism: Acanthosepion pharaonis (assembly GCA_903632075.3). Lineage (NCBI taxonomy): Eukaryota > Metazoa > Mollusca > Cephalopoda > Sepiida > Sepiidae > Acanthosepion > Acanthosepion pharaonis. Next base: position 124,469 of record CAHIKZ030003133.1, read on the forward strand.
TACAAATTTTATTGTAACCTAATTATGTACAATACTGGATCATATACAATATAGGTGAACAATTCAACTTGAAAATAAATACAATGTATGTAAATACAAATTAGAGACATGTCATAATAGATCATTCCATATTAAATAAATCAATGTTTTGCAACAATTTTTAACATCAACTGGAGATTTTTCTTGTTAAAAAGTTGAATAAATTTAACACATTCAATGTAAAAGATAAAAAAACAGCGAATTTTATATAATTTCTTTTTTTCAAGGTTTAGCATGAACAAAACAACAGACTTGGACAAAAGACCCCAGAATGACATAAAAAATTTGCAAAGATTTTTTATCCTTTAATAGTCAGTTGTGTTTAATTTGTAATGTAGATAAATTTCGGTACAAAAAAAACGTGTTGATAGTGAGAGTTACAAAGTCGGGGGGTTCAAAGGTAGTATGCATCTAGTCTCAACAAGAGACTACAAGAAATAAGTGTTTTGTATCAGAAGATTAAAATAGATGAGATGTGATACAATCAGAGAGAGAGAAAAAAATGTAATTATTGTCATGGCAAAGTGAAAAAAACTAGGCAAGATGTGAGAGGTTCCCATGAGTATGATTTTTTTTGCAATTCATTTTAGGGCTTCCTGGAATTTAATCCATATATTTGTTCATTCCTTTTGATATCATTCCCAGGCCTCCATAACAATAGACAGTGTTGTTGTCTTCAGGTACAACATTCAACCAATTTCTCTCGCAAGGTCCTTGTATTTTATGTATGGAGAGAAGTCTATGCAAGATATGAGAAGTAACCATTAGTAAGCATTTTTTTTTTTTTTTTTTGCATTTCACATATTTTTTAGGACTACTATGACAGCTGTTATTTTTTTTTCCATTTGAACTTTATTTTGGGGGCTTATACAAGAGAAGCAATTAAAATGAATTTACAACAAATATCCCATCATTTTTTTTTTTAAAAATGCAAAAAAAAAAAAAAAAAAAAAAAAACCCTCAAAAAATTCCCCATCAATATCTATAAAAAATAAAGCTATATTTAAGCTTTCCATACTCAAAAGATCAAAAAAGTCTTCTAAAAACACCTAGTGAAAAGGTTTGAAATTGCCCACCCCATCTCTTAAAATTTTAAAAATTAAAAAAAAAAAAAAAAATTTTTTTTGATATTCATGAGTGAGTGCTTAACTGACAATAATATTGTGAAAAAACAAAAAATGATTATTTCTGGGCGAAGTGCATTTCTGTGGAAACCCCGTTTTTCATACAAAAAAAAATAAATAAATAAATAAAATAAAAAATACACTCAAAGAAATTACCCAACCAATCCAATAAAATCTATAAAATTTAAGCTTTTCCATTGAAAAGATCCAAATATTTCTAAAGGTTTACCTAGTGAAAAAGTTCATGTCTTTGTGACAGCAAATCTGTTTTAGAAGCCATTGGAGGAAACAATGTCATTGCACAAAATTCCAAAAGTAATTTTTTTTTTTTTTTTTTTTGATGGAGGTTTCTATTTAAAGGTTTCAGTTTCTTTGTATAATTCTACTCTAGCATTATATTAAACTTTCAACTCTTCAGTAAAATTTATTTTAATAATAAGAACTGATAAAAAAAAAAAAAAATTAAACTGTCCAATTAAAAGAAACTGTTTTGGTCTGAAAATCCTAAGAGGGACAATGTGAAAGTTAACACGTATATATCTCATTTCTATCCCTGATAAACAATCTTTTTTTTTTTTGTCTTTTTATTGCTTGGAACTAGGCAAAAAAAAAAAAAAAAAACATTACTTTGAAAGTAAGATGGCTGTGAAGTTAATGATTTTTCACTGAATGTATATTTGAGCTTTTCTTTGTTGTTGTTGTTGTTGTTCTTTACAGACAGACAGGCAGGCAGGCAGATAGACAACTCGTACTCTTTATAAAAAGAGGACCACAATTTATCTCCTATGAACAGAGGATTATACAAAAAACAAAAAAAAAAAAAAAAACATTTTTCTCCAATCAAAGAACAGTTTTATAAAAGACTAAAGAGCAATTGTTATCTGACTTGGTTGACGACAGCCAATGGCTGAACGAATTCTGAAATTTATCATAATATCCTTATTGTTGTATTTTTTTTTTTTAAAAATTGGTATTTCTAATTCTGTATACACAAGAAATGAGATCAGTTTTATGATGATGATTCCAAGCCAATTTATGCTCCCCCCACCCCTGACCCAAACTTTGTACCTTCTCCAAATATAAAAATTCATGATAGACTATTATTTGACATTTGTGAGATGCAACATTTGTTTTTAAGACGTCTCTGTCATCTCTGAACAATTTCATTTAATTTTTATTGTCATTCAAGTATTAAACAAATCCTTTGTAACACGTCTTTTCATTTCTTGTAATATTCAAATTTATTGAGACAAATATCCTCATTCTTGGATAAAACAGTGATCAAAACAACAAATATCAGGATACACAGAGTAATGTAAAGTTTCAGAACTTTAGACAACACTTGGGAACGTCAATGTGCATATTAGTTAAAGCATTATTAAAACAATGTACACTGACCTTCTTTCATGTTTGAAATTCCAGGAATTGTTTGAATTATTCAGGCTAGTATCCTCATCTTTGTTGCTTTGATCACTACAGTTTGATATGTATGTTCTCAGATGAAGTCTTATTATCCTAAAATTTAAATTGGAGGTGGGTACAAGATTTTATTGTACAAGATTTTTATTCCAAAACGAACATTCTAAAAGTATATATTGACATAATATACACTGGCATGCAAAACTTTTGGGTGACCGTGGTAAATTATTATAAAGAAAAAATACAAAACTTTTGGGTGACCGTGGTAAATTATTATAAAGAAAAAATAAAGCAAGCAAGGTAATAACTTGACAAGGCACCTTACACTCATATTAGTAAGATAGACCAGTTCCTGGTTAGAAATTTACATAATGTCATCTCAGATCTTTCGTTGGCCCAAAAGTTTTGCATGACCTTTTTTCAAGTTGCTTAAAACTGTGTACCTTCTGTTATGCAGTGCCTACAAAAACTCCACTTATTTTCCAATCATCAATGTCCAAAGACACTATTGATAAAAGCCTACTGCTAAAAAATCTTAATAAAATAAAGATGTATAATCATTTTAATATAGTTGACCCAAAACTTTTGCATGCCAGTGTATACACACTATATTAACATTAATGTCTGGCCACTCATATTCGAGAATACCCATCAACTAGGGTGGCTAGCTAATCACTACTGCAGACACTTGCTTAGGCACAGTTTGTGTTTGCTCAACACACACAGAATCCACCTGTGGTTTATACTGCAACTATGCTGAGCAGACCTTAGTTACAGTTTCTAGGAGAGAGTATGTTATCTAGCATGATCAACAATCTGAACAGAGCCAGCATGCTCAAGCCCTCAGCCACAATGACTTGTGGCTTCATGTTAGCACAGTCATTGACATCCCCCAAGGGTTCCATCTAGCCAATTTCACTTATAAGGCTTGGGTCAACCTGTGGTATGGTTTTTAGACACTTTCCAAAGGTGCAACATGCTGGGATCATCCCCCTCCAGACCATCTGACAAATTGACAATGGTGAGATTTGAACCTGGGTCTCATGGTCAGAAAGTGAACATTCTAATCACACAGCCATGTACCCATTACACACACACACTATATAACAACAACAATATATAAAGTTGTGTGTAAACTGTTTCCAACCATATATATGTTTGGAAACAAAGTTCCCATACAACTTTGTATATCATTGTTAAAACCATTAGTACTCTGTAGATGACTTTTTCTCTCGAATCAAAATGTTAGTCCTGCCAACATTAAATTTGAATTTCTTGTTTGTGTAGTCATATCCCTCTGTGGCAACACATAAAGCAATCTTGATTGAAATTGAGAGCCAGGCTACTGCAATTTCAAATATATAGAACTAATATATAAAACACTATATTTTGAAGGAGATTTCATATATAGGAAGTCATATTTATAAATTATGCAAAGTGCTAAATGTTAATAAAGGTTGTGTGGAAACTGTTTTCGACCTCATTATATATTTGTTGACAATGAGGTTAGCAGTTTTAAGTTTTTTATAGTAGATAATTTAATTTTCTTGTTTTTGCTGATTGGAGTTTTATATTTCTTTATAATGTCTGTAAGAGAAAATTAAATTATCTACTATAAAATATTTAAAACTGCTAACCTCATTGTCAACAATAACAACTAACCTGCATGATCCCAAGTATTATATATATATATATATATATATATATATATATATATAAATAAATAAATAAAATGTAAATCTATTTAAATTCGGTGGGTGAAAAAAACCTGGATGATACCATGTATTTGAAACCTAGGTAGGTAATAACTAGCTCATTTATTATATATATATATATATATATATATATATATATATATATATATATATATATATATACACACACACAATGCTTTGTGATAATTCCCAACCACTTGGCTATCTCTCTCTCTCTCTCTCTCTCTCCCCCCTTCAAAGTTACAACCTTTATCATTGTTTCAGTAGAGATTTTAGCTCTGATTTAGTGTGTGGGAAAAAAAAAAAAAAGAAAGCAAGCAAATGTTCAATTACAATGACTTGCATAGGCACCCATACACTCATTAATAAGATAAAACAATTCCTATTTAGAAATTTGCATATTATTGTGTCTATCATCTCTGATCTTACATTCACCCAATAATTTTGCATGCCTTTTTTTTTTTATCTCCTGAAAGCTGCTTAGCTACAGAAACACAACTTAATTTTCCAATGGTCAAGTTCCACAAACTATTTCTAAACAAACTCCTTAAATGTGTCTAATCAGTTTTAGGTAGTCCTCTCAAACTTTTGCCTGTCAGTGTATACAAAGACAATAAAAATATTTGTCACTGTAAAATATTGATTCAAATAATATAACAAAAATGAAGAAACTGCATCAAGGATTAACATTTTACCTCCATTTTTGTTATATTTTTCAGTCCTCCAGTTAGTAATATTTTATAATATATAATTTTAATTATAATATATTATTTTATAATATTTTATTCTTGCTTTATAATATTAAAATATTACTTATTATTATCCTATAAGTGATATTTTATTATTATCTTATATTGTATTATTATTTTAATGTTATCTTATATCTTATATTTTATCTTATAAGTGATTTTATTATTATTATTTTATTATCTCATCATAAGTGATTTTATTATTATTATTTTATTATCTCATCATAAGTGATTTTATTATTATTATTTATTATCTCATCATAAAGTGATTTTATTATTATTATTTTATTATCTCATCATAAGTGATTTTATTATTATTATTTTATTATCTCATCATAAGTGATTTTATTATTATTTTATTATCTCATAATGAGTGATTTTATTATTATTATTATTATTATTTTATTATTCATAATGAGGTGATTTTATTATTATTATTATTTTATTATCTCATAAGTGATTTTATTATTATTCTATTATCTTATAAGTGATTTTATTATTTTATTAGTATTATTATTTTATAATAAGTAATATTTTCTTTTCATACTTGCACATCTTCTGGATTTGTTTTAATATATTTGTATATATTATTATACTTTTAAAAATGCCACTTTTTAAAACCATAATTCCATAAATTATTCAAACTAGTATACTTATCGTTACTATTTTGATAAAAACATTCAGCTCAAAATGTTTTCTTTCTTTTGTTTTTTTTAATGTTAACCAACAAATTATTTTTTTTAGTCTCCAAAATAAAAAAAAAAAAAAAAAGCAAGAAAAAAGAACTGAACAATTCACTAAAAGGCTACTAAATGAAACATTCACATGAAGAAACTAGGAGGAGGATATTAGTTCAGATAATACATGGAATAATGACAATACTCAAAGTTCAGGGAATACAAGGAAAACCATTGAAGGCTCAAAACAATAAAAATGAAGATACTTGTTTAATTGATTTGTGAAATCACAAGAGTTAAATATTATCTAAGTTCTTTGATTAACAAAATAGTAATTAATGGTTGCAATTTAATCCCTACAAGAGGATTGAGGTAATATAAATACCAAATCTTTCATTTTATAAGTTTGTGAAAGATTAGGGAGCTTTGCTTTTCTGATAGCTCGTATACATAACAATCCTTCTTACAAATAACTGGTATTATGAACGGGGCAAACAAACAGTTGTTCATTTTCTTTTTTTATCAAATATTAAAGATTTTCAGGAAATAAATTAAGGAAGTCTTGTATATGAAAAAAAATTATTTATGATTATGGATAATAATGATCAGCATTTGAGGAATGAAGTGTCAAACTTTTCCCTGACTTTGTGTTCCTTAGACCACATCTGGTTAGGAGCTCTCTTTTACCATTATCTTATGGATCCATCCCCTTTGTATCCCTTAGACCACATCTGGTTTGGAATGCTGTTTTGCCATTCATTATCTTATTGATCCCCACTACCTTGTGTCCCTTAGACCACATCTGGTTTGGAAAGCTTTTTTGATATTCATTATCTTATCGATCCCCCACCACTTTGTATCCCTTAGACCACATCTGGTTTGGAATGCTCTTTTGCCATTCATTATCTTATTGATCCCCACTACCTTGTGTCCCTTAGACCACATCTGGTTTATGAATGTTTTGTTTTGCCATTCATTATCTTAGACCACATGGTTTGGAATGCTGTGTTGATTCATTATCTTGTTGATCCCACTACCTGGTTTAGACCAAAAAACTGTTTTGATATTCATTATCTTATTGATCCCCACTACCTTGTGTTTATTTTAGACCACATCTGGTTTGGAATGCTTTTTGATACTCATTATCTTATTGATCCCCCACCACTTTGTATCCCTTAGACCACATCTGGTTTGGAATGCTCTTTTGCCATTCTATTATCTTATTGAAAAACTACCTTGTGGAAATTTAGACCACATCTGGTTTGGAATGCTCTTTTAAATTATTTTTCCCTTAGACCAAATTTGCCTTTTACCATTCATTATCTTATTGATCCCCACTACCTTGTGTCCTTAGAAAAATCTGGTTTGGAATGCTTTTTTGCCATTCATTATCTTAAAACCTTGTGTCCCTTTAGACCACATCTGGTTTAAAATTATTATTTTATTTTCCCCACTACCTTGTGTCCTTAGACCACATCTGGTTTGGAATGCTGGTTTTTTGATACTCATTATCTTATCGATCCCCCACCACTTTGTATCCCTTAGACCACATCTGGTTTGGAATGCTGTTTTGCCATTCATTATCTTATTGATCCCCACTACCTTGTGTCCCTTAGACCACATCTGGTTTGGAATGCTGTTTTGCCATTCATTATCTTATTGATCCCCACTACCTTGTGTCCCTTAGACCACATCTGGTTTGGAATGCTGTTTTGCCATTCATTATCTTATTGATCCCCACTACCTTGTGTCCCTTAGACCACATCTGGTTTGGAATGCTCTTTTGCCACTCATTATCTTATTGATTACCTTGTGATAAAAAGACCACATCTGGTTTGGAATGCTCTTTTGATACTCATTATCTTATCGATCCCCCACCACTTTGTAAAAGACCACATCTGGTTTGGAATGCTGTTTTGCCATTCATTGGATATTTTCCCCAATACCTTGTGTTCCTTAGACCACATCTGGTTTGGAATGCTGTTTTGCCATTCATTATGTTATTGATCCCTTGCACCTTGTGTCCCTTAGACCACATCTGGTTTGGAAAACACTTTTGCCATTCAAAATCTTATTGATCCCCCACCATTTTGTATCCCTTAGACCACATCTGGTTTGGAAAGCTTTTTTTGCCATTCAAAATCTTATTGATATTGAACTACCTTGTGTGAACTTTGACATCTGGTTTGGAAAACTCTTTTGTCATTCAATATCTTATTGATCCTGCCCCCTACTTTGTGTTCCTTAGACCACATCTGATTTGGAGCTCTCTTTCCCCTTTCATTATCTTATTGATCCCCACTACTTTGTGTCCCTTAGAACACATCTGGTTTGGAAAACTCTTTTGCCATTCATGATCTTATCGATCCCCCACTTTTTTTCACTTAGATCACTGCTGGCTTGCAACACTGTGTTATCATCTATTAATTACCATAAGACTTTTGTGTACTATAGTTTCCAAACAATGTTTAAAGACAAATCTTTTACATGATGAAACAGGATGCACAGCTGGTATAATATGATTATCAGTGCAAAAAAATACAAATTACTTAATGATTTCACCCCAAGCAAGGCAATAAAGCCACTAAGATGCAAAGAGTTATTGAATGTGAAAGAATATAAAAAAAGAAAAAAATATTATCAAGCAGAGAGAACGATAAAAATCCAGGAATTAAGAAGACAACATAACGATTGAACACTGCATTAAAATTTTTTAAGATCAAATTTGACTGAAAAACATGGAAACAAGAAAAGAAACTGTTAATATAGAACTTATGGCTATATCTTGCAATTTGGTTGGTTGATTCATTTTCTACAACTTAACCCTTTGCAGGTTATTTAAAGCCAGGAAATATTTTTAGATTGTGAGAATTTTTTTTTTTTAAAGATAATAATACATGTCTTACTAACTCACTCATAGCTTCGGTTAGAAGTGGTGGTTTCATGCCTTTCCCCCAAGAGTATTTGCACATAAATGAATATAAAAAATTAGAACTCCGCACCCCGATTAACAATTCTGAGCCATTATCCATTACACCACTTACATTCCAAAGCATTCACCCATCTAGGTACTGAGCAGGCTTAATGTTGCTTAACTTTGGCAATCAAATGGGAACTGGTGTTTCAATATGATGTTGCAGTAAGATATCTAGCAATTCTAACTAAAATGATGAGACCTAGTTACCAATTTAGTACTGTGTTTAAATTCTGGCCCAAACTGTTCTATTTGCTTAGTGATTAGTAAACAGTATTATCTCCATTTATAAAAGGCAGGATATGTGTGTGTGTGTGTGTGTGTGTGTATAACAAATGCACGGTCGCAATTTTGACGGATTTGCACCAAAATTTACATGCACATGCTCCAAGTTAGCGGGAAGGCCAAGACTGACTTTGCATTTCCCAACTCCCATCGATAGTGAAAATAATCGATTTTTTTTTTGCAGTTTTCTAGTTGGCAGCCATTTTCATGGCCAGTTTGAAGCCAATTTTGACAAATGGCCAGGATGAGCCTACAGCTGACTGAGACCAATGTTAACTAGACACGAAAAAAAAAAAAAAAAAAAAAAAAAATCGATATCTGCATTTGTCACAAGTGGAAAAATTTAAATCTGCATGGCACTTTACTCCAATTGGTTCATTCGCTTAAACTGGGTTGATTCTGATTGCAGAACTGGGTTGGTGTGAAAACATTCTTTTTTCATTCTTTTTTTTTTTCCAGTTACAAGTCCTTTTTAAAGCTGATTGTTTTGTGTTCATTTTGTTTAGTTCTTTTTTTTTTGTAACAGATTTAATGTTTAGTATAGAGCTTAGAAAAATTCGCAGTGTGAGATAGGCAAGAAGTAAGGCATGTAGCAACATCAGCATGGCAAAGGGCACTACTTTAAAAGGCAAGGAAGGGCAAAAAATATTTTTAAGTGATAGCGATTGCTGTATGAGTCATACGATTTTTTTAATCAAGCATGGGCAACGCCGGGCCATGCTCCTAGTAGACTGATAAAGCAATTAGTCTAGAGGAACAAGAATACTGAATTCAAATCCATAAAGGCAGCAATAGAAAACCACTCCCCTATCTTTTCCCAAAAAGTCATGGCATTTCACAAACTATTTACCCATGACAACCAACTTGTTGCAGATGGTCTTAATTATAGTCTCAAATGGGTTTTAAAGAAAAGTAAACTGCAGTGAGCCATGACCACTTGTGTCCTGAAGGGATAAAGCAATTAAAAAAATTGAAATAGCTAAATGTAATTGCCACTTCTACTCCAACAGTTTCTTTTCTTGCACTTCTCACCTGTGGAACTCTTCGTTTTTCTTATCAACCACCATCTTATCTCCTTGAACCCTGTTCATTTTTCTTTTTTGTCCTTTCTTCAATCCTCCCTATTCTCAGTTTCCTCTTTCACTTTCTGTAAAAGTTCTAGTGGCATTAATAACTTGCTTGGGGAGAAATTTGTTTTTTTTTAACAGATCGCGACAGGTATTAGGGAGATGTGATTAAATATACGTTAATGTTTTAAAAAAAAAATTATTGAGTATTATTGTTTAGGTAATTGTTGTAGCATACCTACAGACAATAATGGGTATGTCCTCATTCACATAAATACAGTAGTGAATACTGTATATTGGTCTGCAGTTGGAGATTCATTGTGGAATTCACTTGACTGACTTCTATGCATTGCTGGCGAATCTTATATTTTTGTTCTCAAAAAAAAAGTATTATCATTCATTACCAACCTAATGTTTTGATTATTCTATTCAGTAACCTTCCATTGTTTACAACAGTAATAAGCACTAGAACATAGCACAAATATATATTGTGGACAAAGGAATTTTTGACACTATACACATTTTTATGTATTTATGGTTATTTTTTAACTTTTAAAAAAAACAACATTATTGTACATGTAGTTATGGATAATATTATACATTAATTACTAATTTTTTTAAATTAATAACTATTTGTGCTCAGTTGTTGACATTAATAGCTATCTGCTGATGTGTTAAAATTTTGGAATAATGCAATGATAAAAATTTAAATTTCATCTCTGATAGATGTCGCGATCTGTAAATTAATGAGAAAAATTTTCCCAATCAAGGGAGATAACTAAAACAGCATAAGCTTAGAATTTTAAACACAGAATGCCTTTATGACAACTTTTAATTATGGCATTTAACTTGACATTTAAGCTTAAAACAAAAAAAATCTAAACAAGAAACCTGTCTTTACGTCATTAATAAAATAGGAATATTGCTAAACAAGTTGAACCACCTGCTTAAAACTTCTCTACACACAAACCACTGGTCAGCCATCAACAGCAATGCCAGCGGTCATCTAGTGGCAGCCACAGATGGGCCTCTAGCAGTCCGCCAGTGGTAACATTGCCAAGACGAACACGCTCGCAGTCCAACAGCGGGCCACCAATGACGAACACTGCTGGCATGCCATCCAGTGGCAGATTGGCAGAAAAAAAAAAAAAAAAAAAAAAAACAAATTCTCCCAAGAAAAGAGAGTCCCATTTCATTGTTTATTTCTTGTGTCATTGATAAAAGACACAGGCATGCCCGAAAAATTTGACTTTAAAATCTTTCGCCTTGTGCTTCTGTTAGGTCTATTAATATAAAATAAATATTATTAGTCTTATTGACAATATTTTTGTTATTTTTTTTTTTTTTTTAATTCTTCAAATTTCATTAACTGACCTATTTAATCTAAACTGATTATTAAATTATTAATTATTATGAAATCTTTATTAAGTTGATGAAAAATTTTAGACCAAATAGAAACATGAGAAAAATATTAAAAATCAAATCTTTTGGTCAGTTGGACATTTTTTTACCTTTTGCACATGAAAATATAAAATGACTTGGACATTTTTTTAAATACATATGAAAATATACATATTATATATATATACATACATATATATACATATATATATATATACATACACACATATATACATATATATATATATATATATATATATATATATATATATATATACATATATATATATATACATATATATATATACATATATATATATATACATATATATATATATACATATATATATATATACATATATATATATATATATATATATATATATATACATATATATATATATATATATATATATATATACATATATATACATACATATATACATATATACATCTCCCATCCTTCTCTGTAACCTTTCCCCAAATATGCCTCTTTACTCTTGTTTTCAATCCTCTATAACCCTTTGCATGCTAGTGGCACCTTGCTTGAGGTGAATTGCTTTTAAGAAAAAAATTATATACATGTATATTATAAAATGAACTAAGTTCAATTATTTTAATATATTTTCTGTTAATTTTTTTTTTCTATTAATTATTTAACATAAAATTGTCATTTTTTTATTTTTTTTTATTTAATCTATCTGATTTCATTGAAATAGTTAATTCTCGACACTTCATATTAAGCAACTCCACTAATGTCATTAGTGTGGCTAAAGCAATTTAGAAATAAATAGATAAATACAATGAAAAATAGCATTAAACACTTAGTGAAGTGTTATTTTTTATTTTAATTGAGCTTATTCAGCAAATTTTCATTCTGAAAAAATTTCATCTAATTTCAGCCATAACTTTATATATTTTTCTAATTTAATTTTCATTCGCTTTTAGTAGAACCTTATTAATAATGAATGCACAAGAATACATTTTTGTTGATTCACAAATTGGCAAGCCGCCCTAGTAGACAGGTATCCTTGAATACAAGTGGCCATCTATATACTTGATTGCTTATTTTTGTAATCTATCACACGTACATAATACAAGTAATAACAGAA